>JAWLRI010000060.1:5446712-5459194 GCA_034781795.1 Crypturellus tataupa | reverse complement strand
CCGGGGGGGACCGGGCCGGGCCGGGGCCCCGCTCGCTGCCCCGCGACCCCTTTGAATCCTCCGCGCGGACGGCCTGGCCGCTGCTCCCTTCTTCTTCCTCCTCCCCGGCGCACCCGGCCTGAAACTCACTTGGACTTTTGTTTTTCCTCCTCCCTTTTCTTTCTTTTTTGTTTCCTTCAGTTAAGCGCTTGCAGCAAACTGTAACTCTGCTCCGTTTCTCTCCTTGAGGCAGAGGGGCCGTCGGCAAAGCCCACCCAGCCCCTGGACCACCCCGCACCGAACACCTTAAACAACGGCCATGTGAGGTGCAAAGAGCCCTAATTCTGCAGAGTTTGAGCCCAGCGGGGGCATTTCTGCCTGCCCAGAGCCCGTTTCCACCCCGGCCTCTTCCTAGTGCTCGGGCAGAGCAGATTGGGCTGCGTTTGGGGCTATAAACCCTCAGTTTGGGCCAAGCCAGACGCGTCTTGGTGCTTTCCGGAGGCCTGTCCGGTACCTGGGACACCTTGTCCTGAACAAAGTGGCTCTTGGGGATCCGAGAGACCCAGATGTCCCCATGGGGAGAGAGCAGAGCATTTCACTGCTCTGCTCGGAGCCTCAAGTTTAACTTTTCCCCTCCTAGTTCCGTTCCCCTGCTTTTACTTTTGACAATTTCTATTTTGTTTTCCCGTTGCGCAGCCTTGTATCTACCACTTAAATAACTGGGAGAAAGGGTGGTTCCTGGGTCTGAGCGGAGCCCAAGTTGAATTTTTGGGAAGGAATTTTCGAGGGAATGTCCCTCGAAAGCCAGCGCGCGGTTTCTGAAGTGTCATTTCTGTGTTTACACTTGGTTTACTGGCAAATCCTACCTAGCCGGGTGGATTTTTCTGGGAACGCTGAGTAACTTTCATGTTGAGAACTCGGGAAAAGTACAGGGAAACTGCAATGCTGCAGCCAACAATGGGTCATTGAGGATCCCAAATAGCTTTTTTATGGGTATTTGGGTATACCCAGCAATTCTGGGGTGTTTCGAAGGTGTTGGGGCGATGTCAGGAAAATCGCAGCACGTGCTAGTGTTATGGACCCGGCTCCTCTCCTCGCTGTGGTGGAGCAGGTTCTCGAGAACGTGGCTTTCCAAGAACGGCAGCCGCATCTGGACACGGATGCGTTTGTGGCGTGGGAAGCTCGGTGTATTTCCAAATAAACCTGTGGACTCTGTGTGGAAACTGACGCGTGGTTAGAGACCTGCGCTCAGGTGTGAAACCTGGTCCACGGTCCCGCAAAGCACCGGGATGCGTTTGCATGGGGAGACTTCTGAGGATGCAGCTCTCCAGCCGGCTCCGAGAGGTGCCCGGTCTGTATAATCCTCTCCTTTGTCCGCAGCTCTTGAAGTTTGTCACAGTTTCCTGTAGCAGTTTTTTTCTTTTCTTCTACAATAGTTTCTTTCTTTTTTTCTCCCCTCCAAGACAGCTGTGGATGATGATCCATTAGAGATGAACTGTCACGCTCAGGGGTGTGAGAGCTCAAGGTGGATATATCTTTTCTATGAGAGAATCCTATTTAGAGGTGGTGAAAATCAGCTATTTCATTTGCCTTTGCTGTCCTGGTACACGCTGATTTTTTGGGGGGATGGACATCCTGATTTTCTGCATTATTGAACTTTCTTCTAGTGAAGATTAATATTCCATTTGGTTGCATGTGTTTTATGTGTCTTTTTGTAGTATTGAACAAGGGCACTCCTGTGCCCTGCACGATTTCTGATATTTCATTTCTGTGTTAGATGTGAGAAGTGCAGGTTGGGGGGAACTGATGCAGCGGTTAAGCAGCCACAAACAGGAATGGAGACTGCGTCATTAAGGTGGACACTCTAAGAAAAAAGTGTTTTCTTCCCAAGTGGTTGCAATGGGCAGTCCTGGAGCAGGCTGGTTAGGTAACTGGCACTGGAGCAACACTGTAACATGGGAGCATCAGTCCCTTCTTAAACAGGGTCGTTAATGGAACTGCTGCTGGTGGTATACGGATACACAATGTGTAAAGCAGAAATAAGAATCAACAGGAAGGAGTTCTTTTGTTTGTGGGTTTTATTAGTGATGCTGTGGATGGTAACTTCTTTTTTCGCTTCTTCGGCTCGTGTGTTGTGTGCGCGAGCAGTGTTGGTAACAGCTCCAGTTCCAGACGTGCCGCCTGTGATATACTCAGGATCGATAATTTGAGTTACCCACGCTGAAACCGCAACAGGATACCAGTATTTTGAGGAATGCTCGTTCTGCGTAAGCACCTTTGGTAACGCGGGGCTCATGAGCGATGCTGGGCATCCAGCGTGCGCGCCAGGCGAGCCGGCTGCCGCGGGCTGTGCTGCGGCGCGCGGCGTTATCTCGGCGCGCAGCTGCCCGTGACTCAGCCTCGCTTCCTGCGCCAGAAATCTGGGGGACGCTGCGCGAGGAATGGGTGGGGATGCAACGGGATAATACAGCTATTTTATTAATGCCGGGAGAACCATCTAAACCAGAAGAATGATCAGTGTAACTGAAGTAGCTTCCCTCCCCTCTCGACATTTCTTATCCTTTGTGTATAAGTTGCGTTTCCTGTTTTTTTTCCCCAACAAGTTCTTTGGAAAGGCAGGTAATATTGCTGAAATGGGACGGACCTTCGATGGCAACAGCCAGACTTTCCCAACGGCAGCACTAGAGGCTCTCAGAAGACCCCCAGTTCCCTGGGTCCATGGGTGCCCTTGGGGCTGTCCCCAGGCTGTGGCGTTGTACCACGCAGTCCTTCGTTTCGTGCCTTCGCTTTGATGTGGGTAGTGTGATTTTGGTGTTCCCCTTTACGCCGATGGAGATGAAATATAATGAGCTCCAGCAGGAGATCTGTGAGCGTAACTAGCACTTCTGAGAGTCTCAGAAAGGGAGCTCAGAGGCTTCCAAATTTCCTTTGGACTTAAAACCAGGGTAAGAGGTAGAAATGGTGCTATGGTGGTTACCTCAAATGTGGTATTTAAAATGCTTTTTGTTGCAGAGCCTGTGCATATATGGGGCAGCTAGAGCACAGTGTGATGTGGGTGTATGTTGTTTTTTGTGGTATATCAATGAAGGCTTTGCCTCCTTGGGAAAGATGCCCTGATTTGGGATCCCCTAAAATTCCAGCCCTGGTCGTGGAAGGCTGGGATCTCTCCAGAGCTGTTCTCTTACCCCAGGGCAGCACGTTAAGTTCAGCCAAGTGCTTCCTTTTGCCATTTATTATTTAGGTATGCCATGGACACTAGTATTTTAAAAATATAAACCTCTGTAACCTGGTATGTGTAGCTATTGCCCTTCTGCTGTGGCTCGTGGAGGTGCCCATGTGCTTCTACTCGTGGTGGGCCTAAGCCCTGACATGCCCCAGCCCAGGGCAGTGCAAACGTGTGTGCAGTGTGTAATGCTGCCATACAGGTTGGTGGGTTTTCAGCTAGTCAAGGTTGATATCTTACCATGCTGCTGGCTTTCTGGAAGGTAGGAGCATTTAATGTGGATTAAGGATATGCCTAATCCCCGTAAGTGTGCTTTCCTGAGTGCTGTACTAATACTGTTATTAATAACATGTGCACTGGGCATGAGTCAAAGTTTCTGTGGACTTGGGATCCTCCTGGGAAGGGGCGCATACTTGAGATGCTCTTTCACTGCTAAAAATGTCAAGCCTAACAACGTGTTATCCGTCAGTGAAGTATATGCAGAGCTATCTTCTCTGTCTGTGGCTCTGAAGATGAAAAGTTTTGGTGTGGAAATAGTATTAAAATATTAGAGAGTCCCTCCTAAGTGTGGCTTCTTTTGGAGTTACTTAATGCTCAGGTTATCATTAAATTATGAGGACTGATTTTTATTACAACAGGATAGCACAGTAATAAATGTCAGGATGGAATTTAGCGAAGATCCTCGTGACCAGTGTGAGGTCCCCTTCTGTCACCCAGCTCCTGTGCTGCTGGAGTTGCCATTGCAGCCTGGCTAATAACAGATACCAGAGCTTTTCCTCATGTATTTTATCAAGAATTAACCTCAATTATTTTTGAGAAGGCGTGTGCAAATTGCTGACCTTGGAAGCAACATGCCCTGATTATAACTCTGTTTTTTGCTATTTTAGAATTGCTCGTAACACCTTGCTTGGTCAAGGGGTGTGTTCCAGTGCTTCACCTTTACATAAAGGAGGCGCAGGGTCCTGGTAAATGAAATATAGTAGCTTGTTCCCAACTGAATGGCCTTAGTTTGCCTGTAGGTGTGTGCATGGTTATCCTCAGTTACTAGGGAGTCCGTGTTGCTCTCAGTTCATGACAACTCCTGTTGAAAGCAGCAGATTGAAGAGGGATAAACACACTGCACAAGTGGACGCGAGTGTCTCTGCTTCTCTATTTATGTTCTTCCAGGTCAGACACAAACTTTAAACCAGTAAAGTTTGGAGAAATTATAGGGTTCTTGCAGAGATTTAGCAGAAATACTTTTCCTCATTGAGTTTTCTCCTAATATCATGCTATGAAATGTATTTATTAAGCACTGACTATCTATTTCCTATGTCCCATAACTCTTAATACTGTATTTATTTTTAATTGGGGAATTTTGCCTCTTGGGTCCTAATGTGTAAACACTTAGAGAAATGAGAAGCATTAATATGTACTTCAGTTTAATGGGTGGCCTTATGACAGACATGCTCTTTTCCTAAGTGTCTTTACTGCAAACTGTTCCTGTGCTTTATGGTCACCTGTAGAAAACCTTTAGGGTTGCTGTGGAAACAGTTAATTGGCAACATGACTTTATAGAGGCAGTAAATTAGCCTACTCCTTTCAAATGTTTATTGCACATCTGGCTGGAAAAGGTCTTTAATTTCTTTTTCCAAAATTTTAAGCTTAAGACTTGTTGTACTTTGATCCTCAGAGGCAGCTTGTGGCTTTATTCTCTTATTCTGTTATCAGTTATTTGGAGAGAGCATCTCACACTTCTGATGGACAGGTGCCTCGGGAAGTGAAGCAGCACCTATTTGGAGAGGAAGTTTTCAGTCAGTCTAAGAATTTATCCGCTGTTAAGATATCTGCCCCTATGAAATGAAAGGCAAAGGGAATTTCTTATAACTAGGACTTGCGCACTGATGTTGGTGGCAGTGGGACAAGATACTCATTCAGGTTGTTCTTGGTTGGGTTTGAATCTGGGCTGGGAGAGAAGCGTTTTTGAATCTCTACCTTGACCTCAGGCAGTTTCTGGTGGCTTTTCATAGCCCTCCTGGTTGAGTAGTTGTCTTGCCATAAACATGTTTAAATGAGGGCGCTGCTGCAGTGCTGGTTTTGGTTGAAGGGCTTGCCGTGCCTGGCACTGCTCTTCCTGCTCACCGGGTGCAGCGACCGTCCCTGCGCGGTGCAGGGAGGTTGTCCTGAGCACAACCTGGGCTCAAAGCAGCAGCTCCTCCAAGAACCTCCCTGCTGGGCTTGCAGGCACAAGCGCTGCAAACGTTACTGTCTGGAATAAATGTGCTCCTGGAGTGTGTCCAATATTGGCCGCGGACCACATGCAGGATCTGCTTTTTTTAAAAAAAATCTGGATATTTAGCAGTCTTTTAAGAGTGAAGTCCAATATGTTTTGTTAAATACCTATAATTCTGTTAACTTTAGCTGCTGGGTGATACATGCAATGCAGTGAAGCTCAAGGAGGGAAATAGTGCTAATCCGGTTTTAAATTTACTCTGTTAAGGATGTGTCAGTTTGGCTTGTTATCTTCAGCTTACTCCAAGTCTGAAACCTTTATAAAAGGTTCACTAGTAGCAGTGTCTGAAATACCGGGTCTTCCAGCTCCTCAAAGGGAAGATGGAATATTGATGGCTTAGAAAATTAACATGTGATTTTTGTAAGATTGAAAGTACTTTGAGTTCTGTTCTCCAGCTTATGGTAGATACCAAGGCTCTTATAACACTAATTATTTGAGTAGTGTTGTAATGAAATTCTTAATGAATTATTGAAATACTTTTTTTCTCCTCTGACTTGGCAGAAAACTGAAGTCTTTCCCTAACTAAATAAAAATGAGTTCTAAAGTAATAATTTTAATAATTTTGAAACTGTATCTGCACTTTAAGCTGTAGTCATGGAAAGCATTTTTATTATTTCTAGTGTAATTTGATTTATCTTCCCATGTTTATGTAATTCATGTGTTAAATCTGATTTCTGATGTAAAGGCTCCTGTAATACAAGCAGTAGCAATTACTGGGTTTCAGAAATGCAATAATCTGAAATATATTTTCATTTCCCATGGGTGTTGGCAGGAGGGAATGGGCTCAGTGGGGCACCTGTGTGGATCTGTTGGCAGTTCCCTAGGCTACGAGGTATTTCCAGCTGCCCAGGTGCTGGATATCAGAAATGAAGTGAAAGAAGAGCAGCTGCTAATGTGGAAAATACTCCTGTGGTGGCCCTGGGAACAGGAAATCTGTGCGCTGGCGCCCGTGGAAGTGGCCGGGGACACTTGAGTTTCCCTGGCTCAGACACAGATGGAGCAGCGCAAAGGACACGGCCTGGCAATGATCTACTGCGTGTGGCTCGGTGAACAGATCGTGACTAATAACTGACTGCGCATTATCAAGGTAATTAGTTGGAATGCCTGATAAATACTCTTGCATGAAGGAGAAGTTGCATAAGAACTTAAGAACTAAGTAGAATAAGGTTAAGCATGTTATTCAGGTCAGGGAACTGGCAGGTAAGGATGTGTGTGAGCCCTTGAATGCTTTCTCTTGATTTAAATGTTAGGTTTCTCTCCTAAAATATGACCATATAAATAAAAACTAACCATGCTGTTAAGGAGAACAATTCTTTTATTTCTTATTTTCTTTCCCCTACTAGCTTGGGGTCACAGGGGAGCATGGTACCAGCTTGGCTGCTCTGTGTCAGCCAGTGTGTGACTCACTTCTAATTCAGGTATGCAGAGAGCAGGATCCACACTGCAGCCTCGTGTGTAACGCGTGGAGGCGGCGATGCTGCCTGGTGCCCAGTGTGGGGCTGGCTGGCCTGGGGATCTGGGGAGCACTGCTAGGGAACTCGGCAATCCCATGCTGAAAAATGGAATTGTCATGGAGAATTGCCTAAAATAGCATACAAAAGGGGGGGAAAAGGGGAAATTACATAATTATAGTGTCATCTGCTTTTGCTAACGATTGCCTAGCTGCTTCTCATGCTTTGTGTTTCCTGGTACACGGATTCCATTTTTTGCAGGCACTGCCTTACATCTCGTTGTAGTTCTTTTCCTCCTTATTTAAATTCCTTCCTTCCTGCTCACCTCACTGCCATATTTTGCCTTTGTGTTGAATGCAAATAGCGTTTGACCTCAAGGAAAAGCCAGGAATGCATTTGAGCCCCCGTCCTCTTTCCCTCCTGTGCCTGCTTGTATGTCCTGTCTGCACTATTCCAGCATGGACAGGGTGGATCCGCGCTGCCAGGAGACCTGTGTGCGGAATGCAAACCCTTATTCTGCTTGCATGGGTCTGCTAAACCCCACGGGGCTTTTTGCTTCTAAATTTTATTGTGATTTGGATTGTGTCTATCAGTTTTTTTTCCTTTTTGGTGTCTTTTTGACTGAGAAGATTGAGTGGAATAGACTTGAGATAATTCAAGTGCTCTTTTTTCTTTTTTTTTTTTTTTTTTTTCCCCCCACCTTCTGAGGTGGTTCTTTTGCTCCTGTGGAATTGCCTGAAATTTCCAGTCGAAGGCAAGTGGTGCAACTAAAGCAATTTTAGTGATAGCATTTTTCATAAGCCAATCGAAGCAGAAGGTTTGGAGATATTGAGCTCCTGTGTGAGTAAGAGCTTTTCTCTTTGGGGTTTGTGTTGGTGCGACAGGGTCTGACTTGACCTCTCTCCATTGGCAGCTTGTCAGCGAGGTGCCTCTGGCTGCTCCATCTTCTACCTGCTCGTGACCTTCCTGACTATTTCATGCTGTTTTTTGTGTCTCTCCTTATGCTGCCGGTTAATTGTCAGCCAAGAGAAAAAGACATTTTTTTCCCCTCCAGGACGTTCTGGGAAATGAGCATGTTTGTGAGTAACGGATGTTCACAGAAGACTGGAACTCGCAGGACCGTTGCCAGCGTTAACCCTTTTTTTTTGAACGTTGCTGACATATGGCAAAGCCCTAGAAGGGGTTGGAGCAGAACACGAATACCCCTTTCTTCAGCTTGGCAGTTGTTGGGATACTCTCATGGGAATCACTGTTGCTCACAGGATCCATTGCTGGAAGTGACACTTTTGTGGCAGGGAATCTGAGTGAAAGCAGGGGAAAACCAGCAACTCCAGCGCGTTGTCAGAGTGCCAAATTGTTTCGGTGTTTAATACACTGCATCTTGTTTATCTTTATCTGTCAGTCTTGTTCTTATATGTTTAATTGTAAGAGAGAGTCTTAAGAGGATTCCAAAAGGATTAGACATTTATATGGATAATAGGAACATCTGCAGTTAGATTAGATGGGATTGTTTTAAGCCGAAGTATTGTAGCCTTAAACAGCTCAGGACCAAAGTTGCTGATGGCCGAGGGCTTTTTCCCTGCACTGGCTCCTGCTCTGGTCCTTAGTGTGCTGAGCACTGAGTTTTGGAGTTTCTTTGGTGTGATCTAGACAGAGCTCCTTTCCTGGGAGCTACAGTGCTTTGGTGCAGGTAAGGTGCATGCAAATATTAATGTAATTACTGCAGTAATTACATTACAGTTAAACCAGGGCTTTCCTGTAGTCCCTGCACTCAGCAGTGTGTGCAGGGGTGAATCCTGGAGCCAGCCAGGGCCCTTCAGGTAGGAGTCTTTGCCTGAACTCCCGTGCAGTGACTGCGGCCACGAAGGGAATGCAGGGAGGTTGGCTGGATGTAACCAGCTAGACATATTTTAGGAAAGACTTCAGAGAATTTTCTCAGTTACGAAGCTGTTTACATTATTGAAGCTCTTCTGTGGATGCAGCTTGTGTTTGACTTTGAGCTTCCGGACAAATTCATTCTTGAAAAGACTTATTAAAATTGTTATTTTTATCAATAACTTTTGCTGGGAGAGAGGCCCCTGCTTATTTACTGGGCTGGACTAACTTTGTTCCAGTGATTTAAACTGGCCAGCTTGCAGATTTATTCGATCAAATGTGGAATATGCAGTTTGGATCTGATGTAACTTCCAGGCTTTTCCCATGCATGTACGTGAGTGCCTGCTTCGATGCTGGAAGTGCTGTTTGGCTGTGAGGATCTAAAATGCTGGAAGAAACATGTAAGCTTTTATAGCGTGGGCTTGATGCTATCTGTAACCCAGAGTGCTGATCTGGGAGCTGCTCGTGTAAGATAAACTCTTAAAGATTAGAAGTTTATATTATGTTTGTATAACAGTCTCTAGATGCTTCTGTCATATTTTCATACGCTTAGGTAAATATAAAAATAATTTTACAGAGGGGAAAAGGAATAATTGAATATCAGCTCTTGAGCTGATAAGATACTGATAGTGTTCCAATATGTCTGGGTTAGTTTACTAAAAAGCAAGATGTAGGTCAGCATTTAAAACCGTGGGCTTTGCCCTTGCGTTTCCTTTCTGACTGCATCTGCCCGTCGTGGGCATTGCTGGTCCCATCTTTGATGCAGCAGTGCAATCTTCCCCCATATGCTAAGGGGCCAGCAGGTACTTTTTGCTATACTTTATGTGTGTTTGTTTTTCCTCAGAACACTTAAGACTCCTAATTGAGATGAATAAGTTGGATTCCTACATGAAAATGGTTCAAATCATCTCTTCCCAGCTGCCCTCCTGTCGGCAGCAGTGGAACCCCGTGGCTCCTCCAGAGCTTCTCCGCAGTCTGTCGTTTGCCTCTTCTGAAGCAATTGATTTAATGGCTTTTAGCTTTTTGAAATTTAGCTCTGAGTTTAAATGATGGAATGATTCAGGTGTTCTGTAGGGCGCTTTTACCAAGCTTCACCAGTGCAAGTTCATTGCTTAAATTGTTGATTTACGTGTTAAACTCATTTTTTGGACATGAGGAACTGAACTGAATGCATAGTGTGCTTGCCCTCACCTGAGTTAGAAGTTCTGAAGTTGAAGGAGGAGTTGAATGAGGAACAGGAATTAACCTAATAATCAGTAGTTCATTGGGTTATTGGTATATTTTTACTCTAATAAAAACAATGAAAATGAGTATTTTAATGAGAAAGGGGTTATGAAAGATTTTCAGTCCTGTTTAGCGTGAACTTGCATTGCCAGTGGAAGCTTGGCAAATATACATCGTTGAGCACGTTTAATAGCTTTGTGTTGCTTTGAAAAGTAGGTGGAAAATGGTTGTCCTTAAGTCATCTTTTACAAGGCAGCAATACTAGACTGTAGTTTCCTCTGGTGGAGATGTGAATCTTCCATATGTTCATACATGGACATGTGTGTATGCATTTATATATACACACACATGCTGACTAACATAGTGTAGCACTAGCCAGCAGAATAGCATGTTTTGTGAATTCTTCACTTTTTTTGAGCAAATAATTGAAATAATGCTGGGCAGTGAATGCACTAAGAAGAGAGGTCAGGTGGGTATTTAAGAGATGAGAAGATAATGTTGCTTGCAGACTTTCCTGCCCCAAGGGTTCTAGCATCCCTAGCCAGTTGTTTTGCAGGTTAATTTTATCGTCTGTGACTCGATTTTGTAGTTTGAAGTTAAGTTTCAGTGGTTGAATGCTAAAAGCTGAGTCCTGTGTTAGCGGCACAGCTACAAGGTCAGTTTTTATAGCTCCATATCGGGTATCGCTGTGATCAGCGCTGGAGTTAGCGGTGGCAAGGACAGTTCAGACGGACACAGACCTTCTGGGTGAGCCCTTTCTTTCTGTCTCTTGCCAGAAAGGCCCAGCAGGGGATGGGCAGGTATTTAAATGACGTTAAATCGTGTATTTGAAGCGGAGCTGTGTAGATACAGCACAGAGGGTGGGCAGCTCATGCTGGGCTTTGGGTGGCAGGAGGTGATGCCCATGGAGAGGACATGGGCGCGTGGAGCTTCTCTCAACTGACAGGGTAGCCCTGAGAGTGGAAGGGCTCAGGAGAGCACTTGTGACATACATAAATATACTAAGGGGTTCCCCGGTGATGGAGAATGGTGGTTATCAGGAGTAAGATGCAAAGAGATGAAGCTCAGATACCTCCTTTCTCCTGCTGTGTGACAGTTGATTGGATTCAATCAACTAACTTACAATTGCTCTCAAACCTTCTCTGCTGTTATTTGTATTAAATTACAAATGTTGCAACTATAAATTTAGGTTACTCTTGAACGAAAACGTGGCGACTTTGATTTGTGAAAGGAAACCTTTGAACTGTTCCTGTTCTCCAGTTTTGTTTTCTATTCCTCCAGGTACTTCCAAGTTGGGATTATGGAGAGAGTAATACCTATTACCAAGTCTTTAAAAGCAGTAATCCTCTATTCCACTTTTCCCTTATTACCCCAGGGAATGCACGAATGATTGTGGTTTAGGGGAGTCTCCTTAGGTGGTTACTGCTAACTAGAGGATGCACAGAATTCCCGGGGTGCTGGTGCCGGGAGGGAGCCTTGCCGCAGGCAGCAGGGATGGGTTTGCAGGGCTGCCTCTCCGAACAGGGGCTCTTTGTTGGGCTCGGCTGCCCGGCCAACTCTCTTGCTATTCTGCAAGCCGCACGAGTCATGGGGTTTCTCGTTGCTTTGGAGGAAAAACAATTTTTCCCTGTTTTTGCAAAATGCTGCTCTTATCTTTGATGCTTGCAGTGCTGTTTTGCTAGCCTCTACAGCTAGATTTTTGCATTAATTCCTGCGTAAGAAGCAACTTCAGAATTATATCACGTAGTTCCCGTTTCCACAATAGCTTAGCTGTTGTGAAACAGCAAAAGCATTGGTCAAAATACAGCCCTTAGCAGGTAGTTCTTCCCTCTGGCTGTTATTTGTAAGAATCCAGAGCAAGTTCTTTAGGGATTATGTGACTGGATCCTTCTGTAGCTCTCGTTGTTGGAGGCAGCTTGAAGGACTGAGACAAAACATGGTTTAGAATAAAGCTTTGTTTATATTAAAAAATCAAACCAAACCCTTAAGACCTTTCCTTTCTTTCCCACTTGATAAGCTTTCCTGGAAAAGCAGCTTCTCTAGGAGTTCCCTCCACACCCTCATAGAAATACTGAGCAGGAAGAAGAGTAGGAAATAGGAATTTCTTCCCCTCATGCCACTTTCCTCCAGCTCTGGGCTATTTGCTTTGCATCATCAGCTCTGTGTTGTAGGGAATGTTGTCTTGCAGGGGCTATTCTTTTGTGAACAATTTCTGCAGTAGCGTGATAGCTGTTTTATTGTGTTGAACTTGATTTTTATAGTCCATTGAAATGACTATTAAAATATAGCTGTGACATTAAGCTTGCTGCTGCACTGCTGTAGAAATGCTTAGTAAAAGACATCCTCTCTGCAAAATTATGTGTGGTGCAATAAAGACCTGCTGCAATGGCGAGGGAAGAGCTTGAAGAAGCACGGCTCGTGCTTCAGGCATTCTCCATCTTCAGATGGAGCTAAAATG
>JAWLRI010000060.1:5422392-5446612 GCA_034781795.1 Crypturellus tataupa | reverse complement strand
TGCAATGGCGAGGGAAGAGCTTGAAGAAGCACGGCTCGTGCTTCAGGCATTCTCCATCTTCAGATGGAGCTAAAATGAGTGGTGGGTTTGGTTCGTTTCTCCTTTTTTCCATTGGCCAAAATGTGCATGCAGTTGTAGCATGAAATCCATTACCCAAGCCCAGGAGCAACAGAAGGGCTGAAAAATGTTTTTTTTTTTGTGAATATTAGACCCAGGGTGATCCTGCTTCATCCCATGAGCAGCGAATATTGCAGGACTTGCTGTGTTCATGGTCTGTTACCAATTTTTCACCCAGCTGGTATAACAACCCTTACTTTGAAGGGTTTGGCACGTTGCTAAACGCTGTGTTGGGGGCCCGTGTCCGGGCAGCCAGTGCCGCCGCAGCCCAGAGCGCAGCCCTGCTAGGGCCTCCGGTGCTCTGCCTGCCCTGCAGGCACCGGGTGGTTGGGATGGGGCTCGTTGGGTTTCGTGTCTCCCTCCAGGCCCAGAGGAGGGCTGGGGAGCTGCCGCTCTGTCTGACTGCCTGGTCTAACCTTTGCTCCGGACGGTTTATCCGTGCTTGATCCCATGCCAGCATTGTCCTTAAGCGGCACGAGTTCCTCCCCCTCGTCCGTGTTTAACTCTTTTCCTTCCTTCTCCAGCACAGACCTCGACGTGTTCTCTGTGTGGCGATATGAGAGATTTGGGGCAGAGCCTGGGTCAGGCGCGAGTGACCGAACTCAGTGCCTGCTGCCCTGGCCTCTTGGACGTTGCTGATGGGGCTGGCGCGGCAAGAGCCCAGTTGCCACCTCTTGGTGTCCCACAGTGCAGGGTGGCCCCGCAGGACCCGGCCGGGGCCCAGCGGGGTTAAGCACCTTCCACCAGTCGGAGCAGCGGAGAAGAGGACATTGAAACGTGTGGAATAAAAGTGTCCGTGGACAGGACCGCAACAGGGCAAAGCTGCTGAGGGACCAATTTCTGGTTTGTCTTGCAAGCGACAGGGAGAAGTTGTGAGAGTTTGAGGGACCGTCACAACGGGCTGACTGTGTGATTCTGTTGCCACCAGCCAGATGACAAGACATCTGGCTCGAGATGATGAGAGCTATTTTTCCTGCAGAAGGCGGTCTTAAGAGCCTGAGCTGGTATTATTGCTCCTTGCCTACAATGTGTCTCAATATTAAAAAAATACTCTGAATTAATAGTACACTTTCTTGATTGGTTTGCCTCTTGTTAGCCATACATTATAGCACATTTTTAGTTCTTTTGTAGTCAATAACTATTTTCTTTAAATTAGTTTCTGCTTTCTGCCCTTGGTCTCCTGTTTGAAGTGCTCTGCTGCAGTTCAGCAGCAGAGGGGAGCTGAGAGCCAGTGGGTTCTTTGTTTTTAGGGAGCTAATTAAATGTCTCTCTTAAATGCTGGGAGGAGCGAAAGCCAGAACAAAAGTCTCGAGTAGGTCCAGAACTCTCTTAAAGGGTCTGTCTCACTTATTTGACTTGCTGTTGAGAAGGAAACCAAGCGCAGACTCTTTTCTCTGTGGGCTGATGTGAACCCTGCCCGCAGGACCCGGCATGGGGCAGCTGTCCTTAGGGAAGGCCACAGGGCTGAAGTTTGTGGATTCCTCTGGATTTTGGACGTTCTCCTCGTTTACTGATTCAGTCTGAGTAGTGAAAAGAGGGTAGGTGTTTTGCAAAGCGACTTGCTGCCTTGTGTTGAAGCCCTGATGCGGTTTGCTCTGCTGGTACTGGGCTTGGGTGGCCTTGGCTGCTCCTGCCCTGCACTCAGTGTCACCTCTTGGGGGACATCGGGACCTTTCCACACAGCCAGATACTCATTTTGGCATGGAGAAAGAGGACGATGCAGCCTTCATGGTATAAAGGACTTTTATATATAAATAAAGGCTTGTATATATAAATAAAAGCTTCTACCTTTTGTTTGGAAATATTATATAGATATTCACAAAAGATGAAAAATAACTGGAATGTTGAGGGGGAAAAAATGTGAATCCAACTTGGTGAGGTTAGACCTGACAAGAACCAGGGTGACCTGAGTGCGTGGCTGGAGGAGCCGTGGTTAGCACAGACACACGTGCACATCGGTGTTCCTGGAACTTCGTGTTTTCTTTCTTCTCTCTGTCTCAGATAGAGGCTGATAGAGAAATCAGAAACTTGTCAAATAATGGAGGATTAGGGGATTCCTGCAATACTGAGAGCACTGTTTTCTTTGCACAGAATTTTGAGGTAAACCTTCTGGTTTCTTTTTAGCAGCAAGATGCTTCCACCTCTGTCTTGTTTGCTTTTATGCAAAAAGCATCATTATAATAATCTTTAGATTTCTCTTTTAGAGACAGCACTAAAGAAAGCTGATAATGTGTTAAATGTAGTTTGCAGCCCTTCCGGAGGGTGAAACAATTAATGTAGGCCTTAATGGAAAGTAATTCCGGGGAATACTGTGCTGCAGCGTCTTAGTGGTAAAATCTCAGATATCTCAGCCTTCCTCCTCCTCTTCCACCTGAGAAAGGCTGTGTTGGTACCTACCTGTGCTACCTCTTGGCTTTTTCCCTTTCTTCCTGTGTCGCCTCTCTGATTCTTGTGTTGCTCTTCTCGTTTTTGTAGCATGCACAGAGTAAGGAGTGTGGTTTGTTAGAGGTTTGATCTGTGTTTGCTGCTATTAAACGGTTTTTAGTGCAGTTGCAGTAGTGCCCAATGCAGTGCTCCTTTGTCAACTCCTGGGGATTTTAAAAACGTGTTCTTTCTATGCCCACTCTAATCCTTATGCTTTGGCATTTCTTTACTTTTGTCTAGGTTTGCTTTGTGGTTTTATTAGAAGAAGCAGGGAGGCAAGAATAGTTTTCCTGGAAGAGTTGTCCTGTCTCTGTCTGGAAGCACCGCTTATGAGGAAGGATGTCTTTGGTGCTGCTGATATGTAGCTCTGAAGCACAGAGTGATGCCTTTTATCCTGCTGTGTACAAATATGTGAGATGACTTGAGGATGTTTTTCCTTTGTATGTTTTTCCTCTTTGTATGTTTTTGTTCACTGTATTCTCACCATCTTAGTTCTGTTCACTAAAGCAGTGCAGCCAAAACCCCAGGTTCACAGCGAATATTGCATTTGTTGAATGTTCTTCAGCTTTCACGTCAACTAACCCCACATTAGCTAAGGAAGAAATCGTAATAAATCCTATTGTTTCAATCTCCCTGTTCAGTAGAGCCACGACGATTCTTTATTAGTTGATGTGTCCTGCAAATTGCGAGATGCTTTTCCTGTCTCAAAAAGGTTTGGTTAATTCCATCTTTATTGGCAGGTTGTATTGTAATATAAGCATTGTAATATGCACCTGAAAGGGTTTGTTTGCAAGCCAATATGTGCGTTCTTATAATACGGTTGTCAAGGAAACTTGCTATGATTGCACAAATAGAGAAGGTCCGCACAAGTCTCGATGAAATCAATCACGGGTAATGACGCCTGGAATTGGTAGCGCAAGCTCTGTGCTTCTCTCTGTACAAATTTGAGCATCGTGCTGGTGGCTGTTCTCCACCAGCCAAACTTTTAAATGTAATTAAACTTTGGGGACGTAGAGGTGCCCGGGAAGTGCCACCCCCTGCCAACCGTGCCGGAGGGCGACTGCCCGATTTGCCTTTTGGAAGGAAGGGCTGTAAAGGTGGCTCCCAGGTGGCTCCCTTAAGGCTGACATCTCTATCCCGGGCTAATTAAAGCTGCCGTATGAACCTGCTGCTGCCTCTGCGCTGCAGGCCCTTGTCCAAGCTGACCCAGTGGCACGGAGCCACCAACGCCTGAATTTCATTCTGAAATATATCTGTGGAGGCGAGCTCGGGAAGGAGCATCCTTGAGCTTCAGGTGCCTTTGGTATCTCTTAAATTTCTTGCTATAAAGGTGTCCCCTTAAGGAGAAGAGAAAGAGAAGAGAAAATTTAGGGTAAAAAGTATTCTTTTAAATAAGCAAAGAGTGGTTGGTTGCAATAGTGAAATAGAGCAGATAAATACATCTAATGATGTCAAGTAGAGATCTGTGCCTTTGGATTTGAGGCTTATTACAGAAGAAAATATGTGCGGGTTCAGAGCAGGAGGAGGCTGTAGAAGGCAGCGTTAACCAGGAGGGTGACTTTCACTTAACCAGGGTTAGTCATAGATCTGTTGGTGCTTTCAATGCCCACCCTCCTGATATGGCACCGAATCAGTCAGCTCTCTAAAATAGGCTTTCTCTCTTTGAAGTCTTGGTAGCTCAGGCTTTCCAATATTTTCGGTGGTGAATCAGAATCCAGCTGATCAGACCAAACTGTGAACCAATTTCCTACTTTGTTCGGTGCATTTTTCTCTCCTGAGTTAAAACTTTGCTGTTTGCTCCACTCAAGCCCTTTATTTTGTAACTTTTTTCACATCCCTGTCGATTTTACTGCCAATGTCCCCGTGGACGAGGGAGCTGGTGGATGGTACAGCAGTGTGTGGAGCAGTTGGAGCCTTATTTTGGAGTCCCAGGTGAAGCGCACTATAGAGTCACTTTGCTTGTTGTCTTGAGGACCTCTGAACGCTGCTGCGGGTCGAGAATTGCCTTCAGGACAGGCAGGTTTTCATTTTCATTTTTAAACCTTTCCTGCGTGGTCACTGCTCCGTGCTTGGGTTGAGAGCAGTAATTACCTCACGGCGGCTGTTGCCTCTTGCGTGAAAGAGCCGGTTGTGGCAGTGAAGCTCCTCTTGTGTGACCCTCCTCATCATGAGACACCTTTGCACTCCTGGGAGTGAATTTTAGTGTCTCTTGTTCACAGCTGCCCTGGATTCTGAGTGTTACTCTGTTTAAACGTTGCTGAGATGGAGACTTGTACAAACTGACATTTCATCTGTCCCAATGTGGGTTGTGGTACCTGGATGCCCAGCTCACCCTGGTGACAGTGACCAGTGCCCATTGCAGCGCTCGGCAGCACCTGGAAATATTGCACTTCGTGCAGCTGGGAGGGAAGGAGGTGTCTTTTAATAATGAAAACGTTAACAAGAACATCCCAACTGGAGTAACTAGCTTGGCTTGTTTGGGTGGCAGTGAAGCTATCACTTCCAAAAGCCGGAGTGCTGTTGGCATCAGCCAGAACAACCTTCTGACAACTGCATCCGATCTCTATTCTTTTTACCCCAAGATCTCTATTTGCATTTTTTTAGGATCCTGTATTATGTGCCTTGTGTTCTCTTGTTTCTGCCACCTCTTTTTCATATATTTTTAATTTTACTCTCGTTTTTTTGGCTCTGATATCTTGTATCTGAAAGCTGTAGAGCCCTGCAAAGAGAAAGGGTCAGGAGCACATGACATGTAGTGCTGTTCTCCCCAAATTCCGGGGAATAAAACCAGTTTCTGGAGGCAGGACATGGTGTTGAGTGTGGTCTCTTAGCTCCCGTGTGAGCTCTTCCTGCTTGTCCTGCGGGGCCATGATTAACCTGCCACCAAACAATTCCTGTTGGAGCTTATCCCGTATCCCGAAGGTTTGTTGGTTACAGGACAGCGCTGCTGGGCACTGTCCAGGCTTTCCGAGGCAGGAAAGGTGAGGGCTGGATTTCAGTGTTGGAAAATGAGGGATGTGACTCATCTCTCCCAGGAATGTTGCCGGATTGATGGATTTACCTCTCACGCTCATGAATTCTTCAATCCTTTGATTTTAAGTGTAGTAATCATAGTAAATCTATGAGTGTGACTGAGAAAATCCTGATATTATTTATAAAGGTGTGAGTTAAATTTTTCTAAAAAAAATAGATCTTTTAGGATGTAAAAATGACTCTGAATCGCTGCAGTTTATTGCAGGGCTGCTTAAAATTGGCAAAAATTTCTGGAAAGCAGGCAAAATCAACAGAAAAAGTTCACAGGGTGCATTTTAAAGCAGAAGGAGAAGTATTATAAATAATAGTAAATGACTATTTTTAGAAAGCGGAAGTGTGGCTTTTTTAGCCTTGTTATAAGGGGAAATCTTAGTGGATTTAAAAAACTTGACCAAATACAGCCAGATATTAGAGAAAAAGTTTGGCAGTGGTGAAGGTGAGTAATAAATGAGGTTTGTAGAGGCTGGGGGAAAGGAATCTGTGAAACTCTCTTGTTTTTTTGCATACTAACAGCAATGTTTTCCCTTTGCAGCTCTCTACAACTACGAGGCGCGGGGCCCGGACGAGCTTTGCTTGCAGATCGGGGACACGGTGCACATCCTGGAGACGTATGAAGGTAAGTGGGAGGCTGCCTCCCCAATAACACTGCTCCGCGGTAATTTATGGCTCCTCTGGACTTTATCTTCCTGTCCCGTCGGGTGATGAATTGCTCGCTTCTTGCTAAAGGACAAAATGTTATTTTTAACGAACACGGAATTAACCGGCGCTAGATGGGAATGAGCAAGTGTGTGGTAGATTCCTGATAAATTACCGGTTCCTTTTCCGTGGAAGATGGATGTCCTCACACCTTTATTTATATGGATCAGTTGCAGCATCTATTATATCATTAAAGAAATGATAGATGTTTTCTAGGTACCCTCAGATAATGCAAGAGTCTGCTTCTAAAAGAAGTTTTAATCTGAATTTGGAGGTTGCCTGGATTTTAAATTATTTACCTTCTCAAAAACTGAGGTTGTGTGTTACTGCCATCGACTGTTTAGAGACCTTTCAGGTGCTTTAATTGTTTGCATGTGAAGCTGTAGCAGCATTATATGGATCCATGATCCTTGATCCATGGAATAGGACCCTAAATTTGGTAATAAAGGGACTGTGAAAATTGCCACGTTTTTCTGTCCTTGCTTGACCCAGTACTGATCAGAGCCAAATAGAGCTCTCTTGCATCCTTGGTCTAGTTTTCAAGGCGTGCTGTGGTTGGGGAAGGTGTAAGTAACTCTGAAATATTGTAACACTTTTTCTTTTGAAATGTGATTTGTTTTAACATGTGGTTTAACTTGTTTCTCTAAATATTGATCTCTTGGTACGTTTCTGTAGTAAGTTTGTTTCTTTGTATCAGCCTGAACAGGGGTTTTGTTGTTCTATCTACCAAAATGAAAACGTTGCCATATCAACAGGAAGAGCTAGCTTTGCTCGTCTACCTGCAGAGCGAAGTTTCTCTGTGCTCTGAAGAAAGTCCTACAAGAATTCAGCCTGCTGCAGGGATAATTTACCTTGGAGACTGCACCAGAAATCTTTCCATCATCCAGTATTATCTGCTTTAATAAATACCCAATACGAACAGATCTTAAATGCAAACAAGATGATTCAAATGTCATGCAGTTCAATATTGTAGTTTTATTTAAAGAATATGAGAAACTTTGAACCTTGAATAGTATAGGTGACATTTAAGATGTCATGTCATGAATGACACGACCTTCATGGGACAGTGGAGATGACTCCTTTTTTGCCTAGCCTTGACCAACAGGAAGACCTTTGCACTCTCATCTAATGGTGCTTTGGCTTCGGGTGCGTGGGATGAGTTTGCGTTAAAAGAAATGCAAATAAATGAGTGTTCTTCCAAACATATTTTTACAATAATTAATCATTATCTACCTGCTGTGATGGGAAACGAGATGCTGTAATTCTTACCTCTTTTGTTCACAGAGCTGCCTTTACAGGGTAATTATTTGAGCTTTTTGATCTCCTCTACACAAAGTCTGTGTGCGTGGTGCCCCAGGAGGTCTCTTAGCATCTGCACTAGTTTTGCTTCCAGGTGTCCTGATGGGAACTTCCCTGTCATCACTCCTGCCTGTGTCAGAATCCTGCTCCTTCGGGATGTGCTGGAATGTGCCAGCCTGAACAGGCTCCCCACGTAGTGCAGTGGGTCAGAAAAGCCATTTGAAGAGTCGGGGAACTATTTCCCAATAATAGATACAAACACAATATATTTTTCAAATTACTTGAATAAAGATTGAATTATTTCGTTTAAAATGATGTCAGACTTTAAAAAAAAAATATTAAATACCTTCTCAAGGTTAACTGCGTAGTAACTAGGTGCAGTATTCAAGAGAAATAAGAGCAAAACTGGAGCTCTCCCTTTGTGTGTCTTGCACAGCTTTGACATATGGATGTTTCATTGGTCCCTTTCCTTCTTTGGGCACTTACTTGGATTCGTGTTTCAAGCCATAAAATCCCATATGGCCAGAAAGCCTGTAACACACAGCCAAGCCACTTAACCTGAGGTCGCTGGGAAATATTCATGGCATCAGCTGTTTTCCTCTCACCAGCATTTGTTGAAATTCTATTCGTTAAAAAAGGGAGTTAGGAGACTGTAATTCTGTGCGCTGCACTTTAGTTAAATGTTGGGTGTTACCTGCTTTCCCTGTTTGCCATTAGAATTTGTTTTGAGAAACGGAATAAAGTTTTTACGTTTTGGGTAGTCAATGGAAGATTTTGTTTCCCTCCTTGCATATTACATTCTATAGCCCTTAAAACCCTTCAAGGCCTCACTCGGTGTCCATGGTGGAGTCAGTTTAGCTCCTTGAAAACTGGACTCCCTATGGCATCGTCTTGAGCTTGATGTGAAGAAAGGGGAACATTTTGCGGATTAGCAGTTTAGAAAGAGTGGTATTGAGTCTTCCTGTGAGATAACTATAGCATGGAACTGTCTTGGTTTGTTCGTACAAAACAGAGGGAAAAGCTATGAGCTGAATGCCTTGATCTTGTTGCATCGATGCAGACCTCTGGGTCTAGCAGGGCTCCTGGTGCCCAGCCAGGAACCGCGTGCCCGACCTCACCTTGGTCCATGGGCATCCATGGGGTGGGAGATGTGGGAAGGGGCCTGGGGCTGCTTCCCTGTGTGGGTGTGGGAGCACTAGTGCAAGCCCCAAAGGCCTCTCGTTTTCTGTCGAGATGATGAACGGCTCATCTATGCTCAAGAATGTTCATTTGTTAAGCCCAAATGAATTTTTAAATCTACCGACTCATGCAGTCCGTATTTCTGAACTTACCTCTCTTTGGTTGGCTTTGTTTATAGTGGGAAATTACTAATTAAAGAGGAATTGGCCTTACTGGAGAATGACAGTTCAAGGTGTAATGCAAAATGCCATCTCGCGTGGTGCTCCCACCAGCTTGGCCATCAACACCCTGTTCTAGGGCTGTAAAACCCACTTTATTCGAACGAGGCCGTTAATCCTACAGAGAGCTGAAGTGCAGGGGATGTTTCCAGTCACACTTACCCCTTGTATGCACCGAACAAGGTTAAGGTGGTGGTGAGGAGCAATTGCTACGTGACATTATGAAACACTTAATGTTTTTTCCTCCTTGTCTCCTAGGTTGGTATAGAGGTTACACACTAAGAAAAAAGTCCAAGAAGGTAAGTTGTCCTGCTGTAGCGTGTTCATTTTGCTCGTGGACAGAGATGCCCTGTCCCCAGGTGTGTCTATTCCAGCCGAGATGGAGTGTGTGTCACGTTGTGTGTCACGACTTGCCACGTGTCCACGGATCTCTAGTGCCTGTTGATGTGCAGTCTGGACCCCAGCAAAGGGACATGCAGCCTCTTTGCAGTGTATGGAGCATTTCATAATCACTGAGGTTGGAAGGGACCTTTGGAGATCCTCTAGTTGATGGGCATCACCTCGGTTACTGCAATAACTCCTGCACCAGAGTCACCACTTCAATAAAAAAGTGAAATCCAAGCTCCTACGGGACCTTGTGTTCTTGCTGGCCTGTTTACAGGCTGCTGCCTTGCTCCGTGCGCTCCTAACTGCACCCGTGCTCGTGGCAGGCGGCCACCTCCTTGGCTCCTTGGCCGTCCCCTGCACGGGACAGAGCCGACTCTCGGTGCGGCTCTTGCCCTGCTGCCAGGCTCTAACCGTGCACAAAGGGCTGCTCCTTACAGCAGCATTTTTTCAAGGAGAAAAACAAACCAGCAGAAATGCTGCATTTGGAATTGCACTTTATTTTTTAGTGTTTTCTAGCAGTCATTAACCAGATTAAAAAATATTTGTTTCTGCTTCCTTTGCCATCTCAGAATGAAATAGTGACTTTTGTGTTGCTTCTGCATCTCTCTAAGTAAAGAAAGAGTGAGTTTTGTGCTTAATCCTGCCCATTTCCTAGCAAGGCCTGTTCTGTGTTTTCATTTTTTCTCTCATAATTTTTGGAGAAATACATTTCTTTTTTTTTTTTTTTTTAAGGAAATATTTCATGAATATGCCTTAAGTTTTTTTTTTTTTTTTATTTTTAGTAATAGCAAATAGTGAATATACTTTTCTTATGTGAAACGAGATTTATCAGTTAGTAGTTGCCCTGTGCTGCTCTCCCGATAGCTGGCAGCTTGTCAACACTGTGAAGATCAATTTAAAATCATTGAATCTCCCCCTTTTTTTTTTTTTTCCTTCATTTTTACTAATGGTGCAAAACCTTCTAGAAATGATGTACAGTACAAAACTCTTGCAAATTTAAAAACAAGAAAGGTCTGATTTGATGCCCAGGAGCACGGGAGTGGTTCTGTGTGCAGGCCCAGCAGGATGTCTAGGTAGTTGTTAGGTAGCAGATACTGTTATCTGAGTATCATTACTTTTATGATACATAATTTTTCCTCTCTCTTTTCCTCTCAAAGGGTATATTTCCTGCATCATATATACATCTCAAGGAAGCAATAGTTGAAGGAAAAGGGTGAGTTTCATTTGAAAATCATGAAAAATCATTTTCTTTTCTGTGTGGATGTAATTTCAGTGTGTTCGTCAGACTCAGACTTGTTTCCAGTTAGTAAAGGGGCTGTTGACCATGTTTTTTTAACTCATGACTGAACTCAGGCTCAAAAGGGTCTAGTGTCAGCACATGGCTGAGCTGGAACGTAACCTTTTCCGTATGAATTTAAAAGCTTCAGATGAGGTAGTAATTCACCTGGGTGTTTTTTATAACTTTTATTACTCGCATGAATAATAACTACCTAGATTAACTCCTGCCCACCCCTAAGGTTTGAATTTTATCGCTCAGCAAGAACTGTGGTTCTGCTGATGCTCTGCCTGATGTTTGTGATTGTAGTTCAGACTGTTTTTTCTTAACATCTTACAAAATTCAGATCCTTATGTAACTACCAACCATTGCAGGGCATGCTTTTAAAGGTTCATAAAATTGATATAAAAGATTACTCAGAAAAATGGAAAAAAAAAACCAAAAATGTGGAAAGAAATTAGTAAGTGATTAGCCAGGTACAAAATGGAGTGAAACAGGATTAAAATATTTTCTGTCTTTGTGCCTGATTTATTTTTATACACTGTTAAATATGTAAATTATGAAACCGCTAATCATATGATTGCTGCATAATGACATCTTTCTTGCTGATTGCAAAACTGCCTTTAAGTACCCTACTCTGAAATATTAAAAGATCGAGCTGTTGTTTTAAAATTATGCGCGACCCAAGTATGAAACAAGACATAAAGAAACTTAAGGGTAATGATTTGCATGCTTGGAAATATTCATATATATATAAGACAGAGAGAGAATAATAGAATGAAAAAACAACTGTGCGTTACTATCATGACACTTTGTGTGCTGCTGGATATCTGTCTTTCATCTTTATTGCTTCCTGTAAAGATTAGTATCTCAGTGACAAATGGCACGGAGAGGTTTGTATTGATGTCCTTACCCTGTGAATGTGGAAGCAAGAAAAATTGCTTGAGTTCCATAGTGTAGTCTCAGCTCCCTGAAGTGTCCTCTAAGTCGTGTGAAACGGGTATGTGCTGCTACTTCTGTGTCTTGTGGTGGTTTTTGTGATGTTCTAGATTTATTATAAGTAAAGGAATCTTGAACCATGTTGTTGAGCAGCTGCTGCTTCTTTGAGTGAAGCGATTTTGGGGTAGGATGGCAAAGTCATTCTGAGCTTTATCTCTTCTCAGCCAACATGAAACGGTCATCCCGAGCGAGCTGCCGCTCATCCAGGAGGTCACCACGACGCTGCGGGAATGGTCGAGCATCTGGCGCCAGCTGTACGTGGTGAGTGTGAGCTCGGGCCCCTGCGATGGTGCTGGGCGCTCGGGGGAAGAGCAGGGTTCGTGACGTTCCATTTCTTCTGCTCTGAAGGATACGCAGAGCTAATGTTGTTGAGCTATTCAGCACCTTCTGCGCCATGGTACAAACCTCAGCTGTTGCTTTGGGGCATTTTCTCAAATACTGGGGATTTCTTACGCAGAATCAGGTTTCTGTAGAGTGATACCTTGATCTAGCAGTAATTTGTTGAGTAGCTATGACTAACTTGACTGAAAATCCTTTTTTGTGGCGTACTGAGGTTTGCAGACTATCGGAATACATGGGCTTTTAAAGATATTTTAGATTTTTTTCTAAGTCTGTGGATGAATGTATTAAATGAAGTCAGTTTTGAGGATGATTCTCAAGCCTGTCACTCTACATTACGAGAAACTTGAGTTTCCAGTGTCAAACTAGTGAGTAGAAACCCACAAGTCTTTGAAAATGTGTCAGTCTAGATCTGTACCTGGCAGTATTTATGTACTTAAAGTTGATTGTTTTGAATTATCCTGACCTTACATATATTTAATGCCAATTATTTTCATATACTGAAGTTTAAGTAGTGGTAATATCTCTATCTGATATCTATAAAATTTTGTAAAATTCACACCTGTGTTTTTGTGTGTGCTTGTGTTAATAAGAGTATTTAATCTAAGAGTCCTATAATATCTATAGAAAAATACAGTAGTTGGGAAAGTACAGAGGAAGGTATTGAATCCCTTGTCTGGTGAGCAGTGTCCTGCTGAACTGGCGAGCAGGATGTGTGTTGGTTTCCCTGCTGCATCACGTATCCCGTACGTGGGACGAGGGGGATAGTGCACTTGCTTCCATAGGGCACGGTGCGATGCTCGTCACCGTGACCAGGCAGCGGGGATGTCCCCAGTGGGGACGGAGAGGCCTCCGGCCCTACCATGTGCTCCATGGGAGCAGGCGGGTTTGCTTAGAGCTGGCATCTGCAGGAGAGGGGCACAAATTAACTGCGTGGGGCCAACATCCGAGCCGAGACTTGCTCTGCGACTGCCCCTTCAAGGGGGACTTGGTGCCTTGGAGGTAACGGGCTTCAAATCCACTTGCTAGAAATCACCCAGTCATCCAAAGCCCCGCGATCCACATTCCCATGTATCACAAATTAAGCCTCCATGTGCATCCCAGTGTTCAGCCCACAACTTATGTTTGGAAAATGCGCACGTGGCCGGTTGGGTTTGCCGATAACAACGTCAGGGCCAGGTGCTTCATCCTCCCCGCTCGCAGTTGCCTGCAGCAGAGGAAGTAAGTGCTGATCCCCCTTCCTTAGCTCCCAGCCACGAGACCTGTTGTGTCTTTTCATGTGCATTAAAGAGCTTTAATGATGGGTATTTTCACTCAGTGAAGGTGCTCACGCACTATAATCAAGGCAGCTTTCTGATCATCTCAGCACACTGGAGTCTTGTAAGCTTCTCAGTTGGCATTTTTTCCCCTTGCTTTTGTGTTGCTGTGCTCTTTTTCTGCACTCGATGCAGTTTTTTTGTTGCCTTTTATATGTAGCAGGGAATTGTAATGTTATTTCAATTATTTAGTTACTCCAATAGTTTTGGGTCAAATAAGGCCGGGATATGGTC
Source organism: Crypturellus tataupa (assembly GCA_034781795.1). NCBI lineage: Eukaryota > Metazoa > Chordata > Aves > Tinamiformes > Tinamidae > Crypturellus > Crypturellus tataupa. Next base: position 5,433,095 of record JAWLRI010000060.1, on the reverse strand, counting down.
TGAACGGCGGAGAACCTGAATAATTCCTTGGCACGGGATGCTTGAGAAGATGCAACCTCTCCTAGAGTGCCTTGAACTCATGACTTAGCTGGAGTGTGGGAGTTGGGAGGACGGTAAAGTGTTCCTGGGTGAGATCAAAGCACCCTGCGTCTCAGTGCTCTTGGTCTTGGTGTCTTTCACAACCAAGGGACGACTGTTCTGTCCCTTCAGTCGTGCACAACGTTATTCGTGGGTTGTTGGTGCCTGTGGACTCTAAGGAGTTTTTTTTTTTTTTTTTTTTAATTCCGGAGGAATTTGGAAGTTCTCTTGTGAAGTTTTAACTGGGGAAGAGATTCTCAAACTGGTAGGATGCACATGGGAGGCTGCACATCTTCAGGTTCTTGCTGTTCAGTCGCCACTTTTAGTCCTCAAAATAGTGGAGCCTTGGATGGTATTACTATATAAACGAAAATGGGATGTCTTTTACCTTGAAGCTTGTTCTAAATAAATTATGATCCAGTTTTTTAGGAAACAGAAATATAAACATTTACATTTATTTACATCCCTGAAAGGTAGCGTAGGATTCCTCATATTTGGTATGCTGTAAAGGGAAAATTGGACTCATATTAGAACTAACGGTATTTGCAACCTTTCAAAGTCATACTTTACAGCTTTAATATGCCATTTCCATTTAAAAAATACTCAGTAGACTTAAAAACTAACTCTGCTCATTCTTTTTTCCCCTTCCAAACAGCAAGACAACAGAGAAATGTTTCGTAGTGTCCAGCACATGATATATGATCTTATCGAGTGGCGATCCCAAATCCTCTCGGGGACTTTACCGCAAGATGAGCTCAAGGAGCTCAAGAAGAAAGTCACTGCCAAAATTGACTATGGAAACAGGTTGGTGAACACCATTGCAAGTGTTTCCATTTGAAAACGCATCAGCTTGGTATCCCATACTCGCTTACAGGGTTCTTTTACTCTGTATTTATGCATTTGCAATGGTAACAGAGTAATGGTAATTTTGACTATAGTAAAAATAGCAGGATAAAGAGGGAAATTGAATATAGCATCTCTTAAGTGGAGTAAAATTAAGTAAATAAAAGCTGTAATTTTAAAACATTTTTATTTTTTAATATTTTGGATCTTTTCAGAGCCAGTTGAAAAGTGTAAATATTGCCTCTGTTCAAGTACTTTAAATTCCGCTTGCTTCTGTGGCATAATTGTCACTGCGTTCCCAGAACCATCGCTGTGTGTGTCCTCAAATAACCTGTGCTGTAATGCGATGTTGAAGGGTTTGCCTTAGAAAGTGGCTTTAAATCACTGTTCTCTGCTTGTTATATGCACCTTACAGCAGACAGATTTAATAAAGGGATGTATCTGTTTAACAGATGAATGGAAACTGTGAGGTTTTAGAAAAATAGCAGTAATAGAGTTTATCTACTTCAGATACAGTAAATTACATGTGCTAAGTCTTGACTGTAGGATAATGTCCAAACGGGCAAAATTTGATTGAGCAAAATTAATTTTTTAAATACAAATAGAATATAAGTTGTATGTTATGTTGTCTGTTCAATTCTGGCTTTTCCTTTAAAACGAAATGGAGAGTTGCACCTTTTTCCCCAAAGAAATCAGGAATGGGTTTGAAACGGTGTTTGGAATGCTGAAGGAGGGAGTAGTGCAGTCCTGTGCACCTGGGGACTGAAATTTATTCAGCAAACCAATCTCCAAATGCCCTTGTGATGTAAATTATTCATCAGATTTGAGCCACTTGTGCTTTATTTCTTAAGAACTGCCCAGCTTGCAATATTTCTGTATTTTATGTGCAAAAGCCGTAATTAAAAAAAGACAAAAGCAAAAACCAGTAACTACATTCAGTAAGTAATTTAGCATTTATAATCCAAGATATGGACTGTTGTACCCCCATAGACAATTAACCAGATGTTATTGATATTATTTGTTTGGCTACTGTATTTTACCAGCTGGCTAAGGAGTTGGTTAAAGTTTCTCTGAATACCGTCCAGATGCTCAGTGTTCAAATACAATAGAACATCTTGTGCTGTGTTTTATATTCATAATGTTCTGCTGGACTAATTAAGTGATCAGAACATTCTCTGCAGAGAATGGCAGGGAACTGAAGTTGAACTTCTGAGGACATATTCACGACTAAAAAGATACCCTGTCTTTCTAATGTAGTCATATATTCACTCTCCTCTAAAATGAGCACGAGTGATGATTTCCGTATCTGAACGGAATAATTCATTCTGCATTTCATAAATATTTTCCGATCTAATTAGAATCCTAACTTTGCCTGTTTTGTGAAATACTGATTTGTAAATATGATTTTGCTATAAATAAAGGCAACGATTTCAGTGCATATTGTTGAAACACCTGATGAAGTGAAAGCGCTCTTATTTCTCCTTGTAATGTGCATCAGAAATTGGGTCAAATACTTTTGTTATGAAAACATATTTCTTGTTCAGTTGCAAGAAAACTGCAAGCAAACTGGGGCATTTAAGAAAAATCTCTTTTCTCTCCCAAATGTCACTTGTGTGCAGAAGGCTTCAGTGGTGAAACCACTTGCTCCCTAGAAAGTTTTTCTGATGTTGTTGGGAATAGGGATCCCTGTCCCTATAGGGATACCTTGTAGGGATACCTAAGAGCTCTATAAAAAGCAGGTGAAGATCCCAGGTGAGGACAGAGCAGGGCTAAGGAGCAGTCCCTTCATAGGCTGCTGCAGTGCTTAAGGATGTGCTTTTCCTGCTTGGAATTACTGCCCTGCAGCTGAAGAGCTTTCCATGGTGACCTGCCAAGGCTTTGGCTCAACCTCCAGGTTTTCCTCTTGCTGGAGAATGGCAAGGAGTGATCCTCCAAGCACAGGATCCTTGTACACCTGAGCAGGAGGAGACTCTGAAACCGGGTGCAGAAAGGAGCTGACCGGTTTGCACGTGCTGTGACTGTAGATGCTTGCCCAAACTGTCAGATGAGTTGGAAGAGAATTTCTTGCAAGTTTAGTTGTTTAAGAAATTGCTTCCCCAGCTGTTGTGCTGTTTAAATGAGGCTTTCTGTTTTCCTTCTGGAACAGACGAGGAATATTCATTCCCAGCAATTCTGTATGTGCCGCTGGAAATGTGGCTTCAGCCCAGAATGAGCATCTCGGGGGGTGATAGAACATCTTCACATGCTATGATTTATCAAATAATATATATATATATTTTTCTGGTCTGTCTCAGGTGTGCATGAATGTAATGTTAAACATGTGACCTTTCTTCCCCAGCACTTGCTCAAACATTCTCGGTTCACAAACATGTTTCTGTTTTTTGTAGAATCCTTGATTTAGACCTGGTGGTTAGGGATGAAGATGGCAATATTCTGGACCCCGAGCAGACCAGCACAATTAGCCTTTTTAGAGCACACGAAATAGCATCCAAGCAAGTTGAAGAGAGACTGCTGGAGGAAAAAGTAAGCTGCTCTCTGCAACCATAGCTCCTCTTTGAAACCCAGCTCCTGTAAACTGAGTACCTGCATTGCCAGCACTGGGGTTGAAAGAGGTGGTGCGTTTACGAGGGGTGGTCAGGCTTAAATCCTGTAAGTACTTGCATGGCTTGGGCTGTTCTTATTCCTCTAAAGGACAGCTTCTGTATTAATACATCGGCTGCATTTGTATTTTAATATTAGAGATGGGGATGTTACTGCATGTGTAGTAAATCTGTGTGGTAGGTTGCTATGGGGGGTTATTTTTGAGAATCAAGTGCTCATTATGTTTTTGCGATTTTTCAGTATATCCATCGTGGAAACTTCTTTGTTGGTTTACAGGGAGCAAATGTAAACACCTTCTTGAACTTAAGCAGTCACCTTCTTTGCAATTCAAACTTTACTTTTTAAATGAAAGAAATTTATGTTATAGAGTGTTCTCCCAGTTTAAATTTGTTTTTTCTGTTCTTGAATTACAGTCTCAAAAACAGAATATTGATATCAACAGACAAGCCAAGTTCGCTGCTACTCCTTCATTTGCTCTATTTGTAAATTTAAAAAATGTAGTTTGCAAAATAGGAGAAGATGCTGAAGTCCTTATGTCTCTGTATGATCCACTGGAATCAAAATTTATCAGGTGAGTGTCTTCCATCTCCTGCACTGAGTATACTCCCTAGTCTGCGCTCATTCTGTGTTAGGAGTAAGGTTTGTGGGGTGGGGGATTTGATTTTGGGCTTTTTGGAAGTGTGCAAGACAAGGCTAGCTGGGAAGCTGCAGGGCAGCAGCCCCTTGGTGTCTTGCTCAGCACAGACCAGGTGGGTCTCTCCATGTAGGAACATCTGAGTCCCGCCGTTCTGTGTCTCTTTGCCCCTTCCCTTCCATAAGGAAGGAGCTTCAACGAGACACATTTTTTGGCAGAAAGCTGAGTCCATTTTCTAGCATCTTCCCTTCCTCAAATTCCTTGGCTTTGCTGCTAGAGAACTTCTTTCTTTTATAAATGAAGTCATAAATAGAATAACAGCTGTCTACTAAGTAAATATGCATTTGCTTAGGGTAGAATTTTTGTTTTGTGTTTAAAATAGTCCCCTGTAAATCCTGACGCTGATTTTTATGCTTATGTTAAGGGGAACTGTTTAAACGTAAACGTTCTCCAAATATTGTTCTTTCCAGTGAAAACTATTTGGTGCGGTGGTCGAGCTCGGGGCTCCCCAAAGATATAGACAGATTGCATAACCTTCGAGCAGTGTTCACGGTACGTGTCTGCCTTGTTTAAGTTCACAAACCTTACAGAACTTGTTTTGTGTTATGTGAAGAATTGAAGAATTTAATGATTTGTGCTTAAAAATGGAAAATTAGTCTTTGCCAGGGGTTACCTGCGGAGGTGGCATGAGATGTTTGTCATAAGTGACTACTACAAGTGCTAAACACACAAGTTTCTCCTCTGTAGTATTTGTGAATCATTAACTTATTAGAAATGATTTGCAGTCCAAAATAATTAATTTGCACAGAACTCAAGATGAGACTCTAAATACTGTTATGAATATTCTTTTACTATGAGAGTAACTTGGTCTCGTGCTAGAGGCTCATATGACAAGAGCAAATGCTAAGCAACAAACTTCTGTCTTCTAAAATAGACCCTGAAATTCACTCAATACAAAGTAACCTGAAGGAGCTAATGTTTCCTAGGACCTTGGCAGCAAAGACCTGAAAAGAGAGAAAATCAGTTTTGTTTGTCAAATTGTGAGAGTGGGCAGAATGGAGCTGAGGGACAACAACACGAGGAAGCTCACGTCCGGGCTCCGGCGGCCCTTCGGAGTCGCAGGTAACTGCTGGGTGTTGGGTCTGTGTCACACTTTATGGACACACACAAACGTGTGTGAGCAGCTCCTGCGGGATTCTATGAACTGAAATTTGTTGGCGATTTAATCAGATTTATCACTCTGTTCACAATTTCCTGCATCTTTGAAGAATTGCAGTGGGGTAGAGATTACAAAGCTGGCAACCTGCAAGTCCTTGTGGTGGTTCTTAATAGGCAAGAGTTTGGTGATACAAAGCTAAAACTAGCAAAAATTCTTGTTCATATTAAATAAGTTTATTCTGTTTCTTTAGATATTGAAGCCTGTATTTGAAACTGAATGTTGTTTCACTCATGATGGTTCTTAAATTGCACTTTTGTGAGTAGCCTGTAGAGATGCATTTACTGTTGTGGTCCCCAGGGTGTTTGGAACCCTTCCTCCCATGTGTCCGTTTAACCGGGTACACCTTGTTCTTGTTTTCAGTAATGGATGTTACCGACATAATTAATGGAAAAGTCGATGATGAGGACAAACAACACTTCATACCGTTTCAACCGTAAGTAGGGAACTGTTCAGAGCATGAGCAGAAGCATTAGGAAATCAGCTTCTGAAGTGCATCTTTGGATGGGTACAAGTGTTCTGTAGATATTCTGAAGTTAAAAAAAATTACTTCTGGATGAAATTTTATCTTGTGCAATACTTAATATTGCTTCGTGATATCATTTGCCTTATTTATAATAGTGATAGATCCAGTAAGTTCTGGTTTTAAGCTCTAAGTTTAAAACATGCATTCTCTGTTTTCTTTCTTTTTATATAAGATGCCAGGGAGGTAATGCATGAGAGGGAGTACTTGAAATAGCTATATTGCTTGTTCAAATCTGGCTGAGATGCTAATGATCAGTGGTGTTACCAGCACCCACTATGGGTTATTTCTATGAAATGAGTTAATGGTAACATTTATGCTTTCCTTGATAGCAGAGAACATTTCATGGCAGGGACCACAGTAACCGCATACAAACAAAAGTTCAAAATATGAAGGATAACAAGCATCTGGTCTCATTCTTCAACTTTATCACAGGAGACTTTTAGAGAAACCTGAAGTATTTTAGTTGGCAAATTCAGCTGCCAGTTTGGTTGGCAATATTCACTTCCATCTGCAGTTTATACGTTTTTTATGAAGTGTGGAAAGGTAGAAGGGATAAGTTTGAATGCTTGTGCCTAAAATGTGAATATCTAGTTTTACCCTAGGGTGAAATGTAGACTGCCATCTGTTCAAAACAGTAAAGATAAAGTTATATTAACGAAGTTCCCTGATTAATGGACTAATGGATATCTGGAGGGTGCTAATATTAAAAAAAGCTTGAAATAACTTAATATGAAATTAATTTTACTTAGAAAATAGGTCCAATTCAAGATGTCTTGTAGTCTGTAAGAACCCGTAGGGCTATGGAGAGAGCTGTAGGGAGCGAGGTGACGTGTGCCCCTTGTCTGGAACCACTCGAGTTCTGTATAGCAGGGCCAGGGGGTAGTAAAGAGGGTGTTAAACTTTCCTATATTATTTTAAAGGGAAACAAAAGCATTTAGGGAAGTGACTTTCATGATATTTGTTTCTTGTATGGTAAACAATAGCAAGCTAATTTTTTAGTGTGAAAGTGTGTAATGAAAATGAATCTCTGAATCAGACAGGATGCTAATGGAACATCGAGTTTTCTGCTCCATTAAAACTGATTTATTTTTTCTGTGTGTATAAATCAGCTTTTTGAAAAGGGGTACAATGTAATTTTTTTACTACAATATACTTCTCCCAGAAAGATATTTTAATTTATACCAAGCCGTATGAATGATGTGCAAACATGCAATGAGTGCCGGTGTCATTATTTCTAATATAGTCTTAGGCTGTAGATATGAGGCACATTTTTCTTCCCCATTTCACGCTTTGCTTCTGTTGTACCACACGCGATTCTGTTTTCATATCTCTGTCTGTTTGTATTCATTCACTGGCCACCAGCACAATAGCTGTCACAGCACTTGGCAAGATTACTTCGATGACACTTGACGCTGCCTTTTATTTATAGATTTCATCTTTTCATTTTTTCATCGAATTTAACAAAACGTTTGGATGATCTGCTTTTCTTGTCCTGTGCCATTTCTGTGGAATTTGGGGTAGCTCTTCCTTCAAGCAGCATGCACGGCTGCTGAATTTGCAATCTCAGAAGTGACCCTGCAGGTTTTGCAGGGCCAGGATGCCCTGGATCTCTTGGAAAAACCTGCCCATGGGATCCCTGGGGCCCGTGCGTGCTCCTGGAGGGAGAAACCCCCCACAAATTTGCTGTACTTCTCTGGTAGATCAGCATTCTTCTGATTAATGATCTTCCTCTGTCTTTCTTGTTACCTTTCCTGTCCTCTGTCTTGCGTTGACTAATCGATACTCTGTCACGACTATGATACGATCTTTTGTGTTCCCTTGTCACTGTGACTTCTGGTTCTCTGTGACCCTCTGTTTCCTGGTGTTGGTCGTCATGTGCATCCTCCAGGCTAGCGTTGGATGACGCCATTCGACACAAGCAGCTCAACATATCATCCCGTTTTTCACCCAGGGTGGCAGGGGAGAATGATTTCCTTCAGACTGTTATAAACAAAGTGATTGCTGCTAAAGAAGTCAACCACAAGGGTCAGGGTAGGTACCGCTCTTCATATAACTTCATGCATAGAAAACCTCTCAGTACTTAAATTGTGATTTGTGGTTATTTATTTGGGCTCCAGGTGCATAATAATTACTTCAGTTTTGCTCTTTCGTGGCAGATGTGCTTGCATCTTTCCTCCTTTCCATCCCCTCTGTTCCTTTCTGCTATTTCCCACTTCCATACTATTCCATTTTATCTTATTTTTCCTCTCCAGTGCAGACATGAAGTTGTCTCTTTCCTCTACCATGTCTGTAACTTGGACATCTTTATATTTCTGCCATCCCCACAGTATATTTCGATATTTGAAATTGGCTTTGATGCCCTCCAGCTCTTGTCTCTGGCCTCTGCATGTTGAAGGAAGGAGCTCTCTCCCTTCCTGTTTTTCCTCCTCATTTTTGCTGATAGTAACCACGTTCCCCTGCAGTTGCCTGTCAAGAAGACGAGGGAATTGCTCTCGTCGGAGCTGATCCTGCTTTGTGCTCCGCGGTGGTGAGGACAGCCGCAGAACAAGACAACCCCCTTGATTACCTTGTCTTACAGCCTGTTAACGCCACTGTTCATAATTCAGCGTACGCTCTGCTGCCAGGAAATTGGGTTTGCTTCCAAAGCCTGCGTTTCTGCATGCAGCACTTCCCGACTGCGCTGCCTCCCCGTTAAAGGGAATCGCAGGCTGGTTAGTGCTGTATTGGCTTCAGTCCCTTCTTGGGCTGGTGTGAGGCGCTGATGCAGAATTTCCAGCTAAAGCTTCATTTTTTTGAATATCTATGGTGTTTGTAGGGAATATCAGAACCATAGATATAGGGGAAAAATCTCCTTTTTGTTGACTTTTTAGTAGTTTATAGTAAATAAAATCTTAAATTGTTGATACCTTAAACTATCTCTTAGGTCAACAGGAAAGTCTAGATGTGCTTTCTCCTATTTTCAGCTGCCAGTGATGTGAATTGTAAGGGGGGAAACTCAGTGAGATGTGTTTGATTCGTTTCCAACTTTCCCCTGAAAAAATAAAATCCCTAAAACAACCAAAACCCAAACAAATAAGGAGGGCTGCGGCGTACTTGCTCAGCCAGTCTTGTAGGTCCAGTTGCTGTGTAATGAAGCAGCAGCTGGTGGAACTGTCCCTGGCACCAAGTCAGCTTTTACAGCCTTTTATAAGACGCTTTAATAGAAGAGAAAGTTAGATGCCAAATGTACCCAAAATGAATGCATAGTTAATTGTGTGTGTAACGGGATAACCCACAATTTGAATGATGATGACTTTTTTTAATTTTCAAACACTTTTATTTCTGGACTCTTTTTTTTTCCTGAGAATTGCTGCTACAAATTTCATGCTGCAACTTAATTGCTAGGCAGCTTTACCGGCGGGGTAAGAGCTCGTCCTCCTGCCTCTGCGTCTCTCCCTGGTTGCCGCAGGCTGCTGTTAGCCCCCGGCGGTGGCATCTTTGGGCACCTTGTGATAGAAGAGTGAAAAGTGCGAATCTGCTGTAGGGATAAATCTGCTTTTCTGAGCTTAGTGCAGTTAAGTTAAAGCAACTTATCGGGGGGAGCGAGATGAGTTTATCCAGGGGACATCTCAACTGTTGTGGTATCGTTATTGGTAACTTGATATTGGCTGGTTTAATTCTTCACTTTTTCCAGTCTAACCAATGTTGCCACTTGTCGTCTTTCCCGTGGAAGATAAAACGCTTCATTAGGAAGCGCTCCTGAGAGTTTCAGAGGTTAGATACAAGCTTGAGGCAATCCTAGTAATGGCTTAACAGACATATTTCTGCGGAACTCTTTATATAGATAAAAAAAGCTTATTTTTCAAAACACAAGGAAGAGGGATCCTTCTAGATCCACTCCCGCCTCACCTAAAGGGTGGCAGTAAATATTTTTGTAAATATGTTTCTTTAATAACTAGAGGAAAAACACCAGTTTAATAGTTGTGTTCTTTACAACAGGTCTGTGGGTGACTCTGAAGCTTCTCCCAGGAGATATCCATCAGATTAGAAAAGAGTTTCCACATTTAGTGGATAGGTCCACAGCTGTGGCTCGGAAAATGGGGTTTCCTGAGATTATTATGCCTGGTAAGTGTAAACTAGTGAATTGGGATGGTAGCAAGAATAGTGTTTTCATATCGGTTAAAATAAAGGGAGTAATCTGAATGACATACCTTCAACAAGTTCATTTTGTCACTAAGATATTTTTATTCTTGATGATTTCTTTAAAAGAGGAAGATTTGTAAAAGATTAAATGCACGAGAGCACTGTGTTAGTACCCATAACTGAGTTCACTAAGTGCATATTTCATTGGTTATCTCTTTTTAAAATTGTGACTATCTTGTGGCTGCATCTTCCTAGCAACTGGTAAAAAATCTGCAAGAAATGGAGTAAAGGGTATGTTTAAGTGAACAGCTAAGTGCATTCAGCATTCACTGCGAGCGTGCGAGTTGTGTGCCCAGGAGCAGGGAGCTGTTGTGTTGAATTAACTTGCTTGGCTTGTAACCTGCTTCAAACACTGGCACGTACGGGAGCTCGGAGGGTGGGTGGATAAAAACAGCAAGGTCTGATGTACATCGGAGGAGCCTCATCAAAGGATCTCGTCTCGTTTAATCTACTTCTTGGTATTTTGCTTAGCAAGGGCTTATGTAAAATGTCTTCTGCACTGAAGCGAAGCCAGCAGGTAGGTTAGATGTTTGGAGAGAATAGCTTGGTGGAGGGACGTGCAAGTGTCTTAAGGTTGTGCTAGATTTGGGTAATAGTTAGAAAGAAAGCAATCTGTGCATGCA
>JAWLRI010000060.1:5366138-5418252 GCA_034781795.1 Crypturellus tataupa | reverse complement strand
ATGCAGAACCTCGGCAGCTGCACCATCAGCAAGGACTCCTTCCAGATTTCCACTCTAGTTTGTTCGACAAAGCTTACACAGAACGGTAAGTTCCAAAGACTCCCGAGCTTCTGTCCCTCACAGCTTGAGCCTAGATGTGTGCCTTCTGCTTTTCCTGTCCTCCTTCACTTGCGTGGACCTGTCACTTGTGAACTGTGGAGTGTTGGGTGAGTTGTCTGGACACGAAGCATGAGCCGAGAGCGCCGTGTCCAGCCTGTGCTCATGCACTTGCTTTTCCTTGTGTGTGACAGCAGGGTGTCCCCATAGCCACCTCACCCGGCTGCTTCCATGTCTCGCGTAGCTGAGACTTGTGCTGAGCTAACAGTGCCCACGTGCTCTGCATCCTCTTACTTGTGGGGATGTGAAGAGCACTAGGGCAAACAAGAGGGTGCTGCCTTGTGTGCTGCTTCCAAGGGCAGGTAAGGTCATGCCTGTGGTCCCTAGTCAGCTCTTCTGTGAGGCTTCCAAGCTGCAAAAATCCTCATTTTCCATATGGCTGAAAGGAAGCCCTGTCTTCCTCTTGTGCTGGGCAGAGGATAACGAGCTGGTTTAGAGGAGCCTCCACACAGTGCCAAGTGCTGGAATGGCACTTGCCTCATTCAGTTCCTTTTAAAACTGCCTTACAGCTGTTTCATCTTTGTCAGCTGTGTCTAAGGGCTGGGAAAACCAGAGCTCACGGCAGCCCCCAAAGCAAGTATCTGCGGAGGCCACCGTGGGCTGGGGTGACCATGGAGCGACCGCAGCCGTGGGGCTGCGCGGGAGGAGAGTGCCCGTGGGGCTGCATCATGGAGAGAGGGATTCCCTGCAGGAGAGGGCTCGCTCCGCGTGCGAAAGCACATTCAGGGATTTCGTATTCCGAGCACGTCGGATTCACTGCAGTCTGGCAGGCTCGCAGCCTGAGAGGATGCTTAGCGAAAATTCAGAGATAATTTGGGAATTCCAGCACAAATACGGAGTCGAATCTCAACAGCAAAGCAGCGATTTTTGTGCTTTGGTGCAACACCGAGGCAAGCACGGGGAACTGAGCTGCTAGCTGCTTTTTTGCTTGTCCCTGGGATTATTAGGGTTTTTCCCCAGTGTTTCCTAATGCTTATTAGTATTTAGAAATGCTTCATTGCGATCGATATATTGACTTTCCTTTCACAGAAGAAATCTTTCAAAAAGTAAGATGAGAGGAAGAAAAGTGTTTTTGTGTAATTTGCAGTTAATTTGCTTTGGACTTTTGATCTCCACTTAATATTACTAATGGTTACGTGGTCTGTGAAACTTCTAGAGGTGAAACTTTCAAAGTATTGTGTTAAAATTGGCTTCAATTCATTTTCTTTATTTTTGAAGTATATTAGTAAATCATAGATTTTTCCGCATATACAGACTTATATACAGATATACTTATATACAGACTGTTCTTTCATGTATGAGTTCTTTGGATACTCACATATTTCCATTCTTCAAGAACAGTAACCTATAAATGTTGCTTTTCTATGAGTACCTTGTGCCCTTAGTGTCTGCAAAATCTCCTAAACGGTAAAATTTGGCACTGAAGAGATTTCAGGCAGTTTCCCTGAGAGGACACAATCAGGAGATATTTATTAGTTAATGTTTGAACAGGAGTTAGTGATTCATGGCAGAAGGCATTAGTAGCAACAAATTGTCTCCTGGCCCTTTCTTAGCTTTGCCAATTCATTTTGGGTCAACGTAAGCTCAAGGGAAGGATTAAAAATACCCCCTGGCCAGGACAGAGGTGAATGCAGATGTGTAATTTTACTTTCCTTGTTCCGAGTGGCCTTGCTGAAGTGTTGCAAGCTGAGGTATTAGGGGCTGTGTTGTTCTGTAGGTTAGAAATATCCGAAACAGAAAGAGGAGCAGAATGACATCAAAGCAACATCCTCTTCTACAAGATTTTCCGGCAGATACCACATCTTCTCAGTGGCCGCTGTGCAGCTGTTGGGATGGATGTCCAGGGTGGTGAGACTGGAGCTGGAGACAGACACATTACTGGTCTTGCTGGAAAATTTCTCTGACCATCAATAATCAGAACTGTCTGGTGATTTATCCATGAGTCCGCTCTTGGGAAGCATCCACAGTGTGGATAAGACCTACCAAGTGCATCTTAGAAAAATTTTGCTTAATTGTGCAATCACACAATTAATAAGTAAAGAGCAAGGTAGCCTATATATGACATGACAATTTCAGGTGCTGCAGTGGCATAAAACTGAAGGTGATGTGAATACAAAATGAAAGCAGAACAGTTCATGAAAAGAACAAAAGCAAATGTTTAAACACGAGAGGGAAGATTACTTCAAAGAAAAGATATTGGAGTTAGAGTGGAAAAAATATCTGACTGTGTTTTGAGAAGTTTCAACATGGAAACCTGTGCCTGTGAGTGAAGAGTGTAACTGTGAGGTTGGACTGCTTGTTTCCATAATTCAGTAAGAAATAAAATAAAACCTTCATCTCTGTTAGGTACTACATACAATCACAAATTACCTTGATCTGGATAAGATACAAAACTGATGAAGACGGCTTGTTTTGATTTGAGCATTACTGAGAGCCCTCAAATGAGTGATTATTAGGAATTATCCAGTGGAGAACTGCAGTCTTTCCATGGAAAATAACTGTATTTCTTCTGTTAAACCAAAGATCTTGGGGAAACGCACAGCAGCTGTGCTGACTCTCCATCGCACAGAATAAATCCACCTCTGCAGTTGCTGGTCTTCATAAGCAGCTGATTGCTTTGAATGTTTGATTAAAGCACTTGAGGGCGAGGGTTTGGGGGAGGCATTTCTCATTACTGGTAGGAGCTACCCTGGGCAGAGCTCACTTAAGAATTAACCTTATTTTGGAGGTGGGAGGAGTGGTTAAGCACACTAGTAATCTGGTGGCTAAATTAAAGAAAGTTCTTAAAACTTTTCTCTTTGGACTCTTTTGCTGAGGACTGCTCACAGAGGAGGTTTGTGTTGATCTGAAGGCTTTGATGAGGCTGGATTTGCTGGGGCAGGCTGAGCTTGGGGTTTGGCGTTCTGCAATCCATGTAGCATCTCCAGTAATGCTGTGTGGGTGTGAGGTGTGGGTATTCTGATGTGGTCGTTAACATTTCCTAGCTTATTTTCAGATGAAACCCAATAGTGAGTTAGCACGTGGGAGGCTGTCCTTGAAGGACACTGCAAAATGGTGCTCTCCCTCTTCCAGGACTGCTAAAAGAGGGAGCTTATTTTCTCTGTTCCCTTATTTCTCACTGACCGATGAAGTGATACGATCTTAGAAGTGGGATTTATAAGTTGGGGGCAGGACCATTCTGGGTTGATTTGTTTCATGATCTGAGCTGATTTGTGTCCTAGCTGTGCAGCACTTGGAAGCTCTCAAGGAATCTGGGCACGATGAGTTATTCAGCAGGCAGCTTCCCACTAAACTGGCCTGGCTTGCAAGGGTTTGCGTGGCGCTGTCTTTTGCTTTGCTCCCACTCTGTTGGTGCGAGCAAAGAAGCTGGAAACGGATCGCTCAGATTCACAGCCCTGCAGATACCGCTGTGTTGGTCGCTGACTAATTTCATCTTGACGTCTTTCTCTGAACACGACTGTCGTGTACAACAAAATTAAAACCGAAGGATCAGACTTCCTTGGTCTGGAATTTAATGCTGACTCGCCAAAAGCAGTTGGCTTTCTTGAAGGCCTTGCAAAATTCTTTCGTGATAGAAATATTGTGCTTGGTTTCTGCAGTGTAGGATGTATAATAGAAATATGCTGTTGTCCAGTAAAAATGACTGGCTGTAGAAATAAAGGTTTTATTTGTCCTGAGTGTTGTTACGGTATTTGAGGGAAAATAACTGTCCTGCACATGATAATTGTTTTTCTTTTTCCTAGTTGATCTCTTGGGCCTCCTGAAATGGCGATCAAATACGAATCTGTTGCAGCAAAATTTGAAGCAGCTGATGAAGGTTGATGGTGGCGAAGTGGTTAAGGTAATAAATTAACTCCCTTAATTAACTTTGATACTGTAATTTTGCTGAACTCTGTATTTCAAGGTCTTTGCTCCTCCCTAAGCTCCTTGCACACACGTGAAACCATGACCAGGTATCTCTGAACCTTCACTATGCTAATCTCCATCTTCCCCCTCAAAGAAAAATTCAGATATTGAGTGCTGATACACAGATGTATAGTTTAGAATTCTAAAAATGTAGGGATTTTTTTAGCAATTCAGTATTCTTTTATGTATAAATACACAAATGGTAGAGAGTGCTTGTAAGGGTCAAACACCATAGAATTATTGCATAATGTTGAATACCTTTTCAGGTGTGTACATCTTAATGTGTGCTACCAATATATATATTTATATATGTGTGTATATACACGTGTATATTAAAATCTCCTGAAAAAGATTTAACTGAGCCAAATTATTTATATTTGCCAGAGCCATAAGGTCACTGAGTAACTGTAGTGACCTACATAAAGGGAGACTTATTTGTGGAAAAGAGTAGGCTGAGACTTTACTGAATGTGTTGTGCTAAATCAAGTCTAATAATGTGTCAAAAGATGTAATGTACTGGGGACAGATGACCCTTAAGGGCCTGTAGTTTTTTTGACTTGATTTGGATTTTAATTTGGTTAATAGAAGCGTAATGAATGCCTCTTCTTGAAGGAACTTGAAACATCTGAGGCCACTGACTCCGTTCTTTATTAATAGGGAGGTGAAATTAGCATCTTGCATATGGCTTGTTTTTCAGGAAGGTTTTATTTACTGCTGTTTTTCTGAGGATCATTTGATAGCTAAAATGCGTCACTGTCACCATGCTGCCGCTTGCAGTTGCCACTGGTCTCCAAAGGACATCAAAGAGGTTAGGGCAGATGACACTCGTTGGGTATCGGTGACGTTAGAAATGTCACCAGGATGCAGCACAAACGAGGATACAGCGTTAGGATGAGTCCTCCAGCTCGCTGCATTCCCAGGCTTTCCCCTCCAGGTAGCAGAAACCCATGAAATCTTGGGCTTGTTTCTCCCTGTTCATCCATTTACATAGATGTTGCAGCAAAAGTTAATTTATGTTCACAGTGGAAGAGTGAACATTTATTGCTCTTCTCACTGTTTTCATTAATTCTTTATTTAGAAGTCCACTATTTATCCATCTGTTACAGTAATGTTCAAAAAGTGTTTCTGTACAGCCTGCTTCACACACGGGTAATACCTCCTTTGTAACTGTTCCTTTCTGTTCTTTCAGCTCTTCATCCTTCATGTGTATATCGTGAAAAGTACATATTTGAATAAAACATACTCAAATTTCCTTTAAAACTACTTCATTTATGACTAAGAAGAGATCAGACAAGATACTTTCAGTAGCATATGGAAACTGTAAATGTTATCTTCCTTGAATGGCTGCTTGGACTTTAACGTTTGTGCATTTGCTCGATGAGGCTGGTGATGTAGATTAATAGTCTGGTTAGTCCTGCTAGGGTCCTCCTGGGTCTCTTGACAAGGAGAAGCAATGAGCACAGGTCACTGCAACCTCTTCTGTGTTTTGGAGTATTTTTCTAGTAATTTAATGAAGTCCTGGCAAACATACTTAAAAGTTTTTCATGTAATATCAATGGAAATCTGTGCATGATGGCCAAATGTGATATAAAAACTTGGTCATGACATGACCTTGTCGTCATTCTCAAATGTACTTTGCTGGGCAGAGTTTTGGAACCGCCAGCCTTTCTTCAAACAAGATAGGAATTTCTGCTGTCAGTGCTTTACTCTTTCCTTAGGCAAGTTAATAATTGGTATTAATGGTTTGTACTTTAGAAGAAAATTCTAGGTGTCCTAGATGCCCTTTAATTAAATGAATGGATAGCAAGATGTTTGTCACTCTTATGTCAAATTCTATGGTTTAGGTGTGACACAGCTCTCCTACAGAGCTGTAGTTGCTCGTAGCCAACTCGCCACACCAATATCTCTGGTTTGAACTCCAAATTCAGTAAACAGGCCACATAAGCACATTTGGTCTAGCAGATTCTGTGTATACAAAATCTTTTCCAGAAGGAAGGTGAAAATTCAGCCTATTTTCTTCCAGCACTCCCACAATGTATATAATGTTCTGCCTGTATTTATAAACTTTGGAAGCATTTGCCTAATGCTTGTTCAGATGTTTGTGCCCAACCCTGTCTTGTCTAGTCTGCAAGACAAAAAAAACTTGCTTCATTGGAGTAAGTAAACTAGTAAGTTTACTGTAACAACACGCATTCCCTAAACCACACAAACACCCCTGCGGCAGTGATCCATCCTCATTCTGCCCTGGAGGAGCCCACGTTTTTGTCATTTGACAGAGGAAAAGGCCAGAAATGCCGTTCTTGGCTGGTAAACCCAGTGGTGTTAATGAGCATCTCCAGTCTGTGCATGTGCTACCTGCTGTTTCTGGGAAGAAATACTGTATTTATAGGCACAAAACTGCTTGATGGCTCTGCTTGGTGGGGTCCCCTGGCACTAATCTGCCTTTGCTTTCACATTGTGTGGGTCAAGGTCTGGCTAGGGAAGAGCCTTCCCTTTACCCTGTTGGATCCTGTAGGGCTGGGGCAGGAGGTCGTGGGTCCGACCTGTCCCCGTGCCTGCATGGACCCCGGTACTTGGAGCTGTGGATCGAGTCCCCGCAGCCGGGAGATGCTGCCTGCTGTGTGTCCCTTGGTGTCCAGCTGGCAACTACTGCCGAGGACTTGAGTTTGGTTTTTGGCATGAGACTGAGTTGCTTGTCTGTCCTGTGCTCTGAAACAACAGTACTCAAATTTTGCATGGTACTGTGAACTGTACATTGATACTGAACCTTGAAAGATTTCTCTTCTTTTGCTAAACTAAACTTTTGTTCAGGTGTCAAGTGTGATTTCTGGCTTTTTTTGATTTTTATATAATGATGCATATATAGATAGTCAACTAAAAAGTAATTTGCTGGGAAAAAAGCATTCATTTTTCCAGCTAACTTTTGAAATATTTGGTGTGTGTAAAGTATGAGTGAAATGAAACCTCTCTAGTTATATGTGAAATTTGATTTTCTTTTTTTCCTCCAAAATATGATGACTTGCATATTTATTTGTAGTTCCTCCAAGACACATTGGATGCACTTTTTAACATAATGATGGAGAACTCGGAGAGTGAGACATTCGACACGTTAGTGTTTGATGCTCTGGTAAGTCTGTTTTGTTGTGGACGGACTAGTCTGTAGATACCACAGTGACTTGATGAATCAGTATGGGCTTCATATCTAATAAGATCTGCTTTATTAATTTAACTTAATGCATGGAAGTAGTTAATACATTGAAAGCTTCAGTTGCACTTGTGTCGTCCTCTCCATGAGGATGGAAATTATGAAGTTCATATATTGTAGGGGATAGAGAGCTGAGTGTGGGGCATTTCTAGGACTATGTGCACATGTCAAGACAAACTTTTCCTATTAAGAACAGAAAATTTTATCAGAAAGAGAGAATATAAAAATATTGGGAGAATAATTAAAACCCAAAGTCTCCACCTGCTTTTAATGCTTGTCTGAAAGTGATGACTGCTGCATGGAGAGAATTAAGGAATTCTTTGAGGCTAATGCAACAATTATGCTTATTTTCCAGGTATTTATCATTGGACTGATTGCTGACAGAAAATTTCAACATTTTAACCCTGTCTTGGAAACCTACATTAAGAAGCACTTCAGTGCTACATTAGCCTACACGTAAATTTTAAAACTTTTTTTTTCTTGCCTATTAGGAGTCTAACATGGCTCTCCGCCCCCTCCCCTAATATTATATTGACTTAGTTCTGTAGTTTAAGTAGGAATTTGTCTTTGTGTCTTAGAGGCAGGAAGCTACTGGAGGAAGATTAAGTACAGGGTTTCTTTCTCTTCTGAAATAGTAAGACTTTCCATTGACACCAAGCTTAAACTCTTGTTTTTGTTGCTTTAAGGAAAGTGATGATTTGATTTATGAATATTTATGAATATCTTTTTCCTAAAGCAATATATTGAAATAAAAATTAGCAATCATGTTTGAGAATAACCTACCAGTAATTTGGTGGGGGAGCCACATCTGCCTCCTCTACCTCATTTATTTATTTGTTTACTCAGAACAAGTTTGTTTATTTAAAGAGAAGTTTTCTCTAGATTATATACAGAAATCTGTAGCTTTTTTATTTCTACTAAGATAAATGCATGTTTATCCAAACACTTGGCTACTCAGCTTTATTTCTGGTTAGAAGTAGATAATGTTGTACTTAATACTTCTAATGTGTATATTGGAACATACGTTGTAGTTAAAATAACTATAAACAGAAGTTGTCATAGTTATATTACAACTGTTTTATCCTTGCTTGAAGAGAGTTCTTTGAAGTGGTATTGTTTTTAGAAGGGCATCACTTCCAAGTTCAGAATCCTTAAAATACAGAATAAGAGAATTTCCAGCTACTGTTTTATATGTTTTGAAAAATAAACTTCACAGCTTCTATCCCCAAATCCCTGGGAAAGCTGTGGAAAAGGCAGATCTTGTTGGAAGATGAAACTCCTATTTTATCATTCTAGCAAGATGTTTACTTAAAGTGTTAAAAATAAATTATTATTATTAGTTGCTGCATCTCTATAATAACCCTTTAACTCAAGCACTCCTAAATATCCAATATAAAATAAGCTTATCAAGAACTGCTGTATTGCCTTTGAATTGGAGGACGTGACAGTGTTTTTGTTTGCTTTGACTTTTTCATTTAAGAACAAAGTCCCAATTTGCAACTACTCATAAGCAAAGGCAAAAATGTAATAATTGGTTGTATAATTTAGCACTTGGCAGGTATTACTTAGGCATGTAACTCTTCTTTAAAACCATCAAAGCTGAATTCTTGATCGCTAGAGTACTTACAACTTGTATTTTTTCTTTTAAACAGAAAACTGACCAAAGTGTTAAAGGCCTATGTGGATAATGCCGAGAAGTGGGGTATCACAGACCAGCTCTTTAAAGCCATGAAGGCTCTGGAGTACATCTTCAAGTTCATAGTGCGCTCCAGGATCTTGTTCAACCAGTAAGTGTGGCGAATGCTCAGTAACTTGGGCTATTATTTCTATCTTGGTGGTACCTGATCGTACTAAAGTACTTCTGATTGTTGCGTTGCTGTTGTGATGAAGGGGTTGGCGTCGTGCTAAGGCTGCTTATTTGTTTCTAACGATCTTGCATAGCAAGTTACTGGTTTGGGTCCAATCTCTGTCTGCCAGCAGTTGTCTCTGGAGTTCTCTCTCTTTCTCCTGGCTTTTCCAAGCTAGTTTATTCACATCCTAAATGTACGGAGGGGATGTTCAGTGTGTTAAGTCTGGTTTTGGTGGATATAGCTCATTGCTTCCTGACCTCAGCTTTCACTCTCTTTAGAAAGCTGATAGGAAAAGATATCTGCTGCTCTGATAAGAACTAAGTGGTGACCTGTGTGTTTGCCTTTTTGCTTTTTTTTTTTTTTATGAAAAACACCCAGAGGGAATAAATTTTTGGATGGTAATTTTGTGTAAAACCTGTCAAAATTACAGGTAATGCTCATTCTAAGCTCGTGGAAGCTAAACTCCTCTTCCATATTGCACTGCGGAATGATCTATAGAGTCACCTAGGAAAGAGAAGACACTGTTCCCTCTTTTACTGTTTCAGTGACATCTTAATGTGCTAGTGTTTACTCCAGGAGACAAATATTCCCTGAGAGCACCAGACTTCCTTAATCTTGAACCGAGCTGTATGGAGAAAAAGACACCGCTGGAGGTTGGATGCTGTTTTTTAGGACAATAGACAACATTTGTCGTTGGTTTTGCAGGGGAGGCCTGCAGAAATGCTGTTCTGAAGGGTGTTATTTATTATCTTTAATGAGGAAACCATTTGAGTTCTTCTGAAAGCCCTTTTAATGCTGTCGGTGTGGAAGAGGCCCTGGGGAGAGGGAGCAGAGGGACTTTGGGGAGGTTGTTTTTTACTTCACACTCCATTTCCTGCATAGTGAACTGTATGGCTGACTCATTTGGTGGTGTCTGAAGTGAGCGTCTATCCATAAAGCCAAGTATAAGTAATTATTCTAAGTTAATTTGGAAGTCAGTACTCTATTTTGTGTGCAAAATATGAAAAAGTTATCAGTGTGAATTTGTCTTAATTTAGATTCAGTCCTTTTGCAGACGGTAACAAACTTATTACAAGGGATTTATGTAGAGCTCTGAAGTCACCAGCTTCACCATCCTTTCTCTAAATTAGAGAAAGTAATTTATTTCTCTAATTTCTTGCAGTGAGATTCATGAAATACTGAATGTCACTTATATTACTGCTGGTCCTGCAAATCACTTTAAAAGAGAAAAAAAAATAATTATCTCTTGCTGTAGATTAGATTTACGGACAAAATGACCCTTTAATATTGGCCATTGGCTTTCCTCGTGCTAAGCACTAATTCAGAGTGCTCGAGCATTACAAGGCAATTCTCAGTGACTCGCTTTAATCGGAGGAGCTGCTGGATGTTGACTGACACCACAATTTGTTCTGCTCTAAGACTCAAATCCTGCCTATGGGCTGCGATTGTTTGCGATGATTATAATGTAAAGTGTAGCAGTGTTCAGAAATATTCCTATTGTTAGGCTTTTGCAGAAAAATGTCAACACAATCTCTTATGAAGCTTAAAAATGATTACATATTTTGAGCTCTGAGTACTGTAGTACAGGACTGAATGTATGCGACACCAGGAGGGCAGTGCTAGGCAAGCTGCAGTTCTGGGCGAGTATGTGGGAGCCCCAGTTAATCTAGTTAGTTTGGGAAATGGGAGTATTCAGTTTATGAGTGTTTATAAAGGCAGACGATTGTAAGTGAACCTTAGAAATACCTTTCAGTTACTTGATTTAAATTATTCCAGTGGTTATGTTGCTTTTACCATACTTAGGTTGCTGCTTTTCTGCCTTAATTTTTTGAAGGCGGTAGCAAAAGCTATACGGTGTAATCCTGTTTTCTCATAGTTGGTGTTTTTTATTCATTACCAGGTGTACTGAATAAATGAATGTTAAGTAACCAACAGTAGAAACACATCTGTTGCCAACTTGTTTATTTTTATTACAAATTTTTTTGAAACCAAAGCGTTTTGTCTTTGAAGCTTGATTTATTGAACTGCCAAGTTTAGTTACTCCTTTTATTGGTATTGGATTCACCTCTAATCTGTTCAGGGGAACACTGACATCTCTTATTGAAATTGGGAGTTAACAAATAATTTGTGCTGTATAGCCCCCACTATATGGCTAAATGGGGAAGAGAAATTTGCACAACAGACTAACGCAATTTAATAATTTCCCTGTAACTTTATTTCCCCCGTGTATGAGTTAAGTAGCTTTTTAAAATATCTGTGGCTCCCAACAGGGTTATGAAGACAGCACTAAAAATGATATGTGTAAAGCAGCAAGAACATTCTGATCTCTGATTCACTTGAAAAGAGATGTCCCTTGCCTGCTGCAAGAGTAGGTGATCCGTCATGGGCTGAAAATATTGATTATTTTCAAATATGAAGATATAGTAAGAAGGTGTATATATAAAATAGCTAAGTGAGTGGTCTTGGAGCTGGCAAGGCAATGCTCTGTGCCATGTCCCAGCCTCTCCTGCAGTTCATCTTCTGAAACCCTGCTGGAAAGGAGAGGAGGACGAGGAGAGTGGAGGAGATATTGCCTTGAGAGCTGCTTTGTGGCTCTTGGTCCTCATTCAGGCTGTGATGAGGGGAGAGCTGGGCTGATGTGTGAGAGGAGGCTTTGGGCCGCAGAGGTGTCGCTGGATGGGGCTTCTTGAGACCCTCCAGCCTGGACAGGAGTGTGAAGCGAGGCCGGGAGACGTTCCCATTGGGTAGGCTTGACCCGTATGCGTTGTTTTTCCTGGTTTTCCTTCTTTTGGAGCCATAGACAGTCTATGTAGCTTCACTCTGTTTTGCAGAAATCAGTAAAATTGAAGAATCAGTAAGAATTTCTTAGGTGAGTCGTGCATATTATCAATGAGGGGAGAGAAGGATAAGTCAGGGAAATTCCTCCTAAAGGCCAGTGCTGGTCATCCTTCCCATTCCATCTGTAGTGAGCATCATCTCCTTTTACCTCTTTCCCCCTACATCTGAGCATGTTAAACTTCCTCAAATTTCCACATTTTGAAATACTAAAATGATCAATGCGCTGCGACTTCCTTATTCCCACGAAGAGGGTTTGTGGAGGAAAGGAAAGCTGATGCGTTCCTCGTGTTCTTTTCATGGTGCAGCTCCCTCTTCCTGCTGCATCCATCTCCTTCCATTCCTTACCTTGCTTTGAAGTCCCGGTTCATTGGAGAAGCTTGTAGAAATTGGGAGGTTTCTTTTTGTTAAAGTTATAAATACAAAGAATTGTCATCTGTCACTTGAGCAACAGACCTTGCGCTGCCATTTTTAGCTGGCTTGTGCTCATGGCCTATGTCATTATTTTGCAGGCTCTATGAAAACAAAGGAGAGGCCGATTTCAGGGAGTCCTTGCTGCAGTTGTTCAAGTCCATCAACGAGATGATGAGCAGCGTCTCTGACCAGACCGTCATAGTGAAGGTACATCCTCCAGAGCGCTCTCCTGGCTTCCCTGCTGCATCCCGGGACGGCGTGATTAAAACATTTCAGCTTTGTTGCACTGCACAGCCATAATGAAGTAGCAGATGAAGCACGTGCTTGTACTTGCACCCAACAGTGCATTTTTGCTTCAAATTTGGTTAATACTTGTGGCTTCTGGTACAGACTGACTGTATAAAGAACGTGGGCTGTGCAGTGACTCTGG
The DNA here is from genome assembly GCA_034781795.1 of Crypturellus tataupa. Lineage (NCBI taxonomy): Eukaryota > Metazoa > Chordata > Aves > Tinamiformes > Tinamidae > Crypturellus > Crypturellus tataupa. The sequence goes on along the minus strand of JAWLRI010000060.1, from coordinate 5,405,456 downwards.
TGTGGTGCCTTAGCCCCTCGTGCATGTGTCTTGTGGAAGACTAGGAGATTCAGACCATCAACTTCTTTCTTGTGTTTTCCCTTTAATACGATGACCGCTTGGGGTTGAATTAGCTGAGTCACAGAATTGGGAAGGTTGCAGCTGGCCTTGGATGAACACAAATGTTAGTATTGCAAAGCAGAGGCATTGAATTATAGATGTTGTAGAGTTTGTCTGGTCTGAGGCCAATGCAGCAGCAAATGTGTCGATTCCAGTGTCATGTTCAGCTGCTAAATTAGTTTGCCAGTTGGTTACCAGACTGTAGCAAACAGCTCTTCAGTCACTGTGGTTTTAATAGAAATTATTGAAGGACCCAGCTCTTGACTCGGTTGTGCCCGATCAGCTGAAATAAGATGATCAGAAAGGGGCTAAAACCTGGGTTTGAAGTTGGGAGTAGGAGGACACTCCAGTTCTGGATCTGTGTGGAGGTTCTGCCTTGGAGGAATTATCTGTAGCAGTTGGGAGGTGCAGAAGGACTGGGACTGATTGGTGTTGTGCAGGAGCGTCCTGCTGAAGGAAGCGGGAAAGAATGCAGCAGAAAGTACCCAAGTTGGAGAGGGATCCTTTGTAACTGAGCACTTGCAGCTCTTAAGCTAGTAACACCCTGCTGAGCTCACTGCAAAAATAGGTAGTGGGGATAAACCCATTGAGTTGGAATATTTTGGTCTGAAAGGCAGAACCGAGACTGTAAAATCTGATAACAGAATAGGAATATTACAGATTTCAAGAAAGCTCTGTTTTCATCCCACTGGCAAACCACTCTACTGAATGGAAATCAGTAAGCTGCAGCATCAGTGGCTTTGGATATGATATCCAGGGTTTTACAAATAGAACATTTTCAGATTATGAGGATTGGATGCAAGATTTATTTTCCTCAGGCCTGCCTTTGACGCCTGCTTTGGGATGGTAGATGCTGCTGATTTTTCTCTTCTTTTTTGATAGACTTATGCCTCAAAAAAAAAACATTACATCAAATAACCAAAAAATAGGTTTTGCTGAATTCAGCTGAGATGCAGATAAAAAGACTTTATAACAAAGGCTAGAGACTGCAGTATCTGTCCTGATCTGCATATCATTTTATGTTTGGATCCTTGTAAACCTGGAGAGGACACATCTACCATGCATTATTAACTACTAGTAGTTGTTAGGTGGTGGTAGTAGTAACTAGGTGACGTAGAGCTCTGAGTTTGTCTGAAAACTCTTGATGTTTTTCACTGTTTTTCAGCCCCAACAACCTTTCATTCCTTACTCATTGCTTTTAGCTTCTTTGGGATCTAGTTACTGATGTTTTAGGGCATATAGTTAGTTTTAGTTTTGTGGAGGTTGTGAGATTGCTTTTGTTAAGCTCAAATATCCCCTGAGCACTGTGGCTCTTTCAGTAACTAGGACTATATGGTTGGATCCTAATATAAAGAGTGTAAATATTAAATAGATTGATAAACACGAGCAAGAGTGGGATGGCTTTTGTAAAGGAGCATCTTGCTCAGCTCTCCTGGTGGAGTTTTAGGAGGGTGTCATTAAGCACATGAATGAAATGGATGTGCTAAAGGTTCAGCGGGGTTGTCAGATGCAGAGTTTGAAATTAAATACGATGGCAGGAGTGAGGGACTTCAAAAGGGCCTTGCAGAAAACACTTGTGCTGCAGGATTCACTGTTAGATTTTTTTAGAGGACTCTTGAAGATAAGCAGTTAGGTTGCTAGGCACATTGTGCAGTGATCTGCAGATCTACCTGCAGCAGCTTTCGTTCCTGTGTGTGGATTTTTTTTTTCTTTTCTTTTTTCTCTTTGGCACGTTTTGGGGGAAGCTGAATGGTGGGGAGAAAGTAAGTCTGTCTGGAGAGATAAGAAGTTGAAAAGACCTACGGAAAACTAAGGTTCTTTACACCTTGAGAGAGGGGTGCTTAGTTCATAAGTTGGAATACAGCTGTTCTTTTTGCAAACTTTATGATCTCTCCTGATGTTTTATCAACATGAAGCAGAATGACCACTGCAGTCTCAACCTGTTTAAGAGAATAGGCATTTAAACTGACCTTGTGCCTGGGAAAAGGCACAAAAAATTACTTTTTATCTATTTAAATACTGCTGTCCTCATGGAAATGTAATATTTTGCATTTAAGCTACTCCTCCTTTCCCTGCCCCAAATAATTTGAGTATATATAGAAATAGTTAAAAGAAAGCCAAATTAATGTGCAAGGATATAAGGCTAGAGCACAAAAAGTGATTAATTCTTTACCCTTAAGTCTATGATATTTTAGACCTCTTTGTAGGGGAAAATTTAGATATCTGGCTGATGTGGACGTGTGATTTCTGATGTGTCCACTGAGGATGCTGGAGGTCAAGAGCATTTTGTTATTAGCATTTTTGCCTTGCTCAGGAGGATGCCTCGATGGACAGGGGCACAGGCTGACCCTGTTGCACAAGTTCTGCAATGTCTCCCTTGGTGCTCTTGGCATTGCAAAATAATAACCCTGTAAAAATACTAAAAAGTCATTTTGCGATTGAGTCGTAATGCCTCAGCTACGTATTCTTGCAATAAATAGATAAAAATATTTCCACATCTAAACTTGCACAAAGATTTGTTAGCATTTATAGCTGTTAAAGGCCTGCTTAAATATGTTGCTATGTAGACCTAAAGCTTCGGGAGAATGAAATTTTCATGCAAAAGCAGCAAAAGTCAGCACTGTAGCCTTGAATTTGAAATGCTGGCGTAGAATACACTGAAGTGCTCAAAGCAGCACAGTTTTTGTGTTGCTTCTTACTGAAGAGGGTTGCTTGGTTCAGGATTGACCCTTCTGTGCAGGAATTTGGAGGCCGTGTTAGTGCAGGGGGATTTGGGGCTTCCTTCAGGGGGTTCCTGCTCCTCCAGCCCAGCGAGGGGAATTCAAACACTCATTTAAGCAGGCAGATCTTCCAGGTCTGCCTCTAACCTGCCCTGTGATAACGGGCTGCCAGTGGAGCTTGATGTGTCAAAAGATTAAACTGGTTTTCAAGTATGTTTGGGCTTGTGTTGTTTCGCTTATCTGCTTCAGTAAGGAAGTGTTTTTTTGCTTAAAGTGTTTCTTTACTTATCTGCTGCATAGCATTTGGTGCATATGCATATTTTTAATGGCTACAAGTGTAATGAGCTTCCTGATTTTTTTTTTTTCTTATTCCTATATTCTGCTAATTGGTGCATGATAATGATTTCCCTAACCTTTTACTGCGTAAGCCTGAGCTCAGCTGAAGCTTAGCGCGATGTTTCAAGTTTAGATAAAAATGCAAATGTTTCCTCTTAATTTATTCTTGCATCTCTCTGCAAGGAGGGCAGCAGAGGCAGCTGCAGCCTTGTGTAGACTTTTGTGGACTTCTGTAATCCTTGTCATTCTTAAAGCCATAATGCATATTCCTCCGAGTTCATACCCTATTTTATTCTCTTCTGACAATAAGCATTTACTGCTTAAGCCTCTGAAAAGTAATGAAATCAGGATACTGCAACACGTTACAGGCTGCTCGGGTACAGCTTGATTGATCAAACAAACAGAAAACCTCAACAAGCAGAAACCCCCACATAACCCAGGCGCAGTAAATAGTCTTGCAGGGATTTTCCAGCAGGTTAAATATTCATAACCACCATTTAAAATCAGTAGCAACGTGCAACCCTGGGTGGAGATATGCAAAATTTTGTAGAACTGATGTGGGGAACCCGATGCCCTCGTAACCCACGCTGTGGTCTCTAGATATGGGCAGTGCTGTCACTCGTGCCCGGGCTCTATCCGCCCTGCAGCCTCCTGCTCGGGGCACTGGCCCAGCTGTGACTTGCAACAAGGGGACCGGGCAACCCGGGACAAATCCCGGAGCCATCCCGACATTCCCGGGATCGGCCCGTCTGGCTGCCCATGGGCTCTGGCAGTGTCTGAAGCAGCACCAAGTCACATAGAAGGTGCCTGTGTTGTGCGCAGCGACATAAATGATGAAAATTAACCTGTGAAATCATGCACAGGCTGAGCCAGGTAAAGCCAGTTTATTGCTTCCCCTTGCAAGAGCTCGTAAGAATGGCTTATATTTGGCAAAGATTTTTTGTCTTATTTCTAGAGCTAATGTGCAATTTGCAGTGAATGATATTTGGGAATGATATTTTTAAGCAGGGTGCTTTTGCTTTTATGTAGTACAAAGAGTTCAATATAAATGCTAGACAAATCAGGTATCTTTTTCTATTGAGAATTTGTTCAAAACACTTTTACTACGCCCTGCAGTTTTTAACTGCTACTGTAAAGAGGTTTTTATTGTCATTTTGCTCTTTCTTTTTGGTATAAACCAGGGGAAGGTTTGAGGGATAAGTTTGTACTTTGTCCTAGAGAAAAATCTGTTAGAAGAAGAGGAGAGAGACTGGGATTGATTAGCAGCCTCCAGCCTACAACACGGTAGTGTCTCATCTTCGCTTTAATTTTTTGGGCCCTAGGGTGAATTCTGAATTTTAGGGTGTAGGAGCTCACGTTTCCTATAGAAAGGCATTAGCCATGATCAAGGAGGGCGCGTACTGAGCGTCCCAAAGTGCATTTGGGAATGCTGCTGATAGGCGCTGGTTCTCATTTGGGAATGCGAAGCTGGGAACGTTTCACTAAGGTCGCTCTTCCAGATGGTGCTTGGGTTTTCAGTGTTCTTGTTTTTTTTGAAAAGGAAAAAAGAGACACGTTCTCTTTCCTCGTGCCACATCTCTATGCTGCAGGTGTCAGTGTTTCAGTGGTTGTTATGGTCTCTTCTCTCCCTTTGCATCGTGAGATCTAAAGGTCTCAAGGGAGGGCTGTCCTAGGTAGTGCGGTGGTTGTCACAGTTTAAGGAAAAAAAAATGTGATTATCGTGTGAAACAAGGAAACCTGAGGATTTCATGCTGGAGAGAACTGAGCCAGCCTCGTAATTGTGCTGCTGCTAATAAGGAGCTGTTCAGAGCTGCAGGCTTTAGCAGAATAAAAGCCCAAGTTGGAGCAGGTGTTTCCTGGAAGTTACTATCAGTGCTGAGTAATTTCAAGAGCTAGACCTTTCCCTTGCAGAGACACAGGGTTACTCCCGGGGTTACAGAGCCTGCTTGTGCTGTCCTGCTGTTATGGTAGTACATGTTAGTATGATTGCATATTTGCAGTTGCAATTAGAAATCGGAAAATACATTTTCAAAATTTGCATTAAATGTGAAGGTGTTGGACTGCATCGGTCTGTGCAGAGCGAAGCCGAGGCGCTCGCGGTGGGAACAGGCACGAAGTTGGTGTTGGAAGCAGCTCCACCCGGGAGCCCTGCAGCCGCCTCAGCAAATGTTAACCAGGATTGTGCCAGCACAGTGGGAATGTTAATTCCAAATATAAAAGACGCTCTGTTTCAGCGTGTATGTTATTAAACCTTTAAGGCTGCGTGCATTAAATGATCAGCAAATAAAAACACAGCAATGGCTGCAGTTTGTAAGTGGTCGTTGCAGTCTGCATCCATCAGAACACACGAGCTGCCCCTAATGGGGCTGTTCGCATAAGGACCCTACGAGCTGGTCCTGAACGTGTCAGGAGTCCTTTAAGCACACGTGGAAACACTCGCCGATGGAGCGTGAGGGTTTAAATGGAAACTGGAATGCCCTGAGATTCGCCTCCGACCTCCTGACAGTTTTCCTGTGCCTTTGCTTGCTCCTCTGCTTGTGGAAGTGGCAGATTTTTCCGTGTTGAAGCTATTTGCGAGGGGTCATCCTGTGCTGGAGAGCTCATCCTGCAGGAGCAGGGGCTTTGGAGTCCAAGCTGCTTTTCTCCACCCTTCCCTTAAACCATTTTCCATGAATGCTGCTGCAGACGAATCCAGCCGTTATTTTATTATTTACTTTTGATAGTATTTTGGTGTTTGCTTTTCTCAATACTGTGGCAAAACTCTTGTATTTGAGCAAGCATAGGCAGAAAATACTGGGTATATCTGGGTATATGCAATGAACTTGAGGGCAAAATCTCTGAAGGCGTTGGAGTTGTCCACAGAAGTCTGTGTGTATTAAGTTCTAATTCTTAATTTCAATGCAAATCTATTTACAGCTACTCTGGAAAATTCCTCTCTTTTGACTCTTCATGTCCTGGCCCAGAAGATCCTGTTTTCTTCTTCTGTAGGTGATTGGGACCATCATCTAAGCTCAGCTCAGCCAGCATCAACCACCAACCTTGTCCATTTGGGCTAGTGCCTAAACACGAGTGGTAGCCGGTCGGGAAAGGTTTCGGGTGCCGCTGTCATTGCAGTTGGAAGGTCCCCCCCAGTTGGGGAGGGTGGTTTGGTTGGACCTCCTTGGTGGGGCTGTTTGTGTTGGAGCGGCTCCTCTTGCTCTGCCTTGGAGGTCAGGTTGAAGTCACCCTGGAGCTTCCCTCTCCTACTGCTGTGGGCTCCTCTGTGTTAGATTAGGAATGAGGTACCCGAGGTCTTAACAAATGCAGAGCAAGGTGGCTCCTCAGCTCTTCCCTACTTGAGGGACAGTGACTCTGACCTATTTGCATGCTTTGGTTTGTGAAAATGTGTAAAAACCTGTTGGTAAAAATCCCTTGTGTGCGTTGCTGGCACGAGCAGGGACACAGATCAGCACTGGACATGCTGAAACGTGGAGCCCGTCTGGACTCAGAATTCTATTTCTGACTAGTGCCTAAACATGAGCGTCTTAGGCACTAAGTCTGCAGACTTCTATTTTTCTCCAAAATTCCTTAATGAAGTTTTATCCGATGATGTGTTCACACGTTGCATATGAAGCAGTCTCCCAGTTCAAAGCCTTTTTTGTGAATTTATTGTCATTGTCAGTAAACTGATTTTCATTGTCGTGTGTCCAATCTGCAAACCAGCTGAGGGCAGAGGACCTGGCCAAGCAGGGGGCTACCTTTGGAGTGATAATTCCAATTTTTTCCAATACTGAGATTTTTTTCCCAAATAATGAAAAAAAATCTCCTGTTCACTCCTGGCAGTCTCTATTGTGCAAAGTAATAAAGTTCGAGAAGGAGAAAGGGTTGTTGTAGGAGTCAGCACCACGGAGCCCTTTGATTTACTGAACGGCTCTTGGTTGTCTGCAGAAAGGACCCACCTGAACTTGCGTTTTTGGCCATATTTGCAGGCATGAGTATGTCATCGTCAGCCACGTTACCAAACTCACTTTAATCTGCCTTTTTTTTTTTTTTTTTTGGGTGAGAAATATGTCAATTAATGGCTGCTTCATACATTATTCACGAAACTACTTATTTTGTATCACTGATACCTCTTGTAATCTTACCTAAAGATATGCAAATGATTTAATTAAAATAATTATACTGCATAATATACCTGAACTTTGGTCTAAAATAGTACATATTAATCATTAATGGTACTTGTATTTTTAGCTGGAGAGACAGCTAAAGTGATTGATAGTGGAGTCTAAACTAAATACTTTTTCCGCTTTTTGCTTTAACTTTTGGCACTTGGGACTGGGATCAAACCTGCCTTGAGCTGCAGTGCTGAATTGAGTGTTGCAATGAGGCCCAAATACATCTTGCTGTGGATGCAAGGGGAGCAGAACAGTGTGACGTTTCAATCCATTTGCAAATGGATGCTGGAAAATCCCTTGGAATGACTGAAGTTACTGTTTGTGTGGTCTGATTTGTGGCTTGAGTATTGTTAGAGGTCAGCTCACTATGGTGCTGTAACCAAAAATGTATTTTAATCCGTTCACATTAGAATTACTTTAGCTATTAAATTGGACCGTGATTTTTAACTGCTGGATTTTCATTATTTAACTTTTTTTATGAATGATGCAGGTGAGAGAATTTTTGCGCTGGAAATAACTGTGGTGACTCTTACTAAGAAGTGGAAAGAACCCTAAACCAAAAGTAGTTATTTGGAATATGGATAGTTAAGACATTCCTCCAGCCTCTCCATGTACCCATGTGTGAATCCCTGCATTAGGCGACTCTTAGCCTAATTTACCTAGGGAATGAGTAAGTTCCAGTGGTTCAGCTGAAGGTCTGGGGAATAATTTAGCCAGAGCAACTTCGGATGTGATTCTCTTCTCACCACTCTTCCAGCTTTAAAGAGCTACAAATTCCAGCCCTGTTTGTTTCTGTTTTTTAGGGGGCAGCACTGAAATACTTGCCAGCAATTGTCAACGATGTGAAATTAGTGTTTGATCCAAAAGAACTCAGGTAAGTAGAATTAAGAAGATATTTACTGCAATCTAAATTATATATTTTAACATAACCTTATATGATTTTATTACGAAACTAGTGACTCAAAGCTCTGATGCAGTGAAATGGAAATACCTGAGATATGTTTAAATGTGTAGCACAGAGGTCTGGCATTTCTTGACAAACCTTGCAGGCTTGAATAGTAAGGTTGGGTAAAGAGATGCACTGATGTATCACTAGCTGAGACATAAATTGGTTTTAACTAATAACAGATCTGTTGCTGTGCATTAAAGTCTATTTCTGGGGATGTTTTAGTAGCCTAGGAACACATAAATGGTGATAGCACTAAACACAAATGGAAGTAGGAAGGACTTACAGAGATACCCGAATAAAGACTAATGTTTTAGCATTTTTGACAAAAAAAATATATATGCTTTCAACTTTTTTATTTTAATGTAAGAGCATCATAATAGGACTGTGAAAAACACAATGCTTTTTATCTAATTTGATTGCAGAAATGCTTGTCTGTTTCCATTTCTGTATTGTGATGCCTCAGAGAGACAAATAAAGAAGAAAAAAGAAAGGCACCGAGAAGAAATATGAGTTGAGTTGTCTAACTCCAATGTATTTAAAAACAAAGGTTTTTTTGTCTGAAAGCATTCAGTTGTTTAGCAGCTACTGTGCCATTGTGTTTTTCTTGTGCATACTTTGGAGAGATTAACAGATATTTTAATTGTGCTTCTGTTTCCAGCAAGCTGTTCACGGAGTTCATCCTGAACGTGCCGGTGAGCCGCCTCACGGTGCAGAAGCTCTACTGCCTCATCGAGATCGTGCACAGCGACCTCTTCACGCAGCACGGTGAGTGCCACCGCCGGCCCCAGCGTGACACGTAACCCGTTAACGTCCTTCCATTCGAAAGGCAAGAAAAGGCAAAATAAGAAAGGTGCTAATTGGCTTTGAGTACAGCTCATAAAGAAATGAAAGCAATAACTTGTAATTTTTCATTCAAAGGAGGGCCTAACTCTTGCTGGCATGCATTCTAAACCCAAAACTGTGGTGTAGTTTTGTCATGAATTATTTCTGCTTTTGTGCTCAGTGCAGTTTTAGACAAAAGGAAAGTTGTGATGTCTTTTCCAAAGCAGAGTTCTTTCCCTATAAAGCTCTCTCATACCTGAAGTAAAGCTGTACAAAGCCCTCGGTGTGGCGAGCACCCCTGCTCTCCTGTCTTCTCCTTTGGAAGGAGCAGGCGAGTGCAAGGTGAGTCCAGGCAGACCACTCAACCAAGTGGGCATTCGCCCTCAGAAGAACGTAATGAGGGAGCAATAGGCAGTAATGGTTCAATCATAAAGAAAACTGCAGGATTCTTCTGTTGGATCAAAAATTCTGAGGGTCTGTGATACAAAGTGCTTCCAATTTTAAGGAATTTCTCTTAGATTGGCTTTTGCTGCCAGGTCTTCCAGTAGGTTGGGTGATGACTGACTGCAACGATGGCATGTTGTCCTCGACCTACTAACACATGTTTCCTTGTGCTTAACAAGAAGCAGGAAGGCAAACGCTATCCAGGCTGTAGATGCTCCATGTTTTTCCAGGATTTTGCCTGTTCTGCTGGGTGCAGGTCAGGCCATATTCTGGCAGCTGTGGGATTGCATGGGGCTGATGGTAACAACTGGAATTACAGCTTTTTACCCATAGCTTTTGCTTGGCGTTTGAAGTTGTCCTCCTGATTTCGTCCAGTACCAATAAATAATAACGTTCGCAGAACAAGCTTGACATTTGGATGGCGTTTTTCGTTCAGGCAAAATGGGTGAATTTTGTAAGTACAGTTTAAAACCCTTTCCAAACACTTTAGCTCTCAGGGTTTTATTTCTCATTTTCTTTGGTTTTATTTTCTCATTCTCTTGTTTATAGGTGATGTATTTCATGAAATGTTCTCAGTAATGCAGAATCCTCCAAGGACTTAAATAACAGGGGAGTACCTGCACGGATGCTGTTCTATATAAGAATGTCTGGGTCAGACGCTGGAGAGGGCTGTAAAGGAAGGTCCAATCTTTTACTTTCCAGTGTATGTGAAGTGACTCGATACCTACAGCCACTACTTAAAATTTCAAGGACCTTTATAAGCTCTTTAAGAGTCCCAGAAGGGCACTTTTTATTGTGAAACGCAACAGCCTCCGCAGAATTTATTTATTTAACTTGTTAAATCTCTCATTTTAGTTTGTGAAATGAGCATTGTAAAACAATGGGAGGGGAAAGCAAGCCATCAACGTGAGAAAAGAAAAACTGCAGGAAGATTTCTAGGCAGTTTTATTCTTTTTTAACTTTGAGGATCTTATTGGGGAGCGTAGAGCATTCTGCAAAGTTACCCAAGCTGGAGCTTGGTGATCCGTGCAGAAAACAGCACGTGTGGCTGGGAGAGCTGCTTGCAGTGTGCTCTGCAGCCAAGAAAATGTCAGAGTTGGGGTTGGAGGTTTTACTTGGAAGAAAATGTCTTTTACCACTTGTTGCTTTTCATGGGCTTTGAAGGATTTAGTGCCTGGGACTTATCGGAATAGGCTTTGCGTGTGTATATAGGTAAATATGTGTTAAACCTTTTTCCAGTGTTAGTTAAGGGATCAGATAAAAATGGTTCCTTAAGAGAAGGAAATTAATATTAGTAGTAGGTTCACGAAATTGGCTTTTAAAGAATATTAACTCGAAGTGCCCTGTTCCTTAAAGCCCGCCTGCTGTGTGCTGCACACACAGCCCTCCCCGTTCCTCTATGGATAATCTCTGCACCCCTGAAATGGTGTGTTTGTGTAGTACAGTTCTGTGAGAGCCGTTCTCAGTTACATTAAATGATTTATTTACATGTCCGTATTTTATTAGATGAAGATTAATTAAATAGAATATGCAAAAACGAAACCCCCCCTTCCAAGTTTGCACGTGCTTCTGCTTGCAAGGTAGCCCAGAAGAGGTTTCATAGGAATTCAAAGGACCACTTAAAATAAAGGGTGAGTGAGTGCAGGGGGCAGATCGTAAATAGCTTAAAATTAAATTATTAGCTTAAATATTAGCTTAAAATTAAATCTGTCATAAGTAATGCAATAAATTAAAACTAAGGAAACACTCCCCCAGCCAAACCCTTGCAGACTTGCTCAGGGGTTTGTTGCTAATGGCATAAACCTGGAGCTCGCGATGTTTCTGCACTGTCCTGCCCTCCCTTTTACAGGGCTATAGATACTCTTTTGTGTTGATAAAAAACATCTCAGAGGCCTCTCTTGCCTCTCATAATTCTGTGCCTTATTTGTGGCCAGAGAAGGAATTATTCAGGAAAACTTTCAGAAACACTAAGATTCACTTGACCATAACCCGGGGCAATAGCTGCAGTGTTGTCGAATTCCACTTTTCCTTGCCCCGTGGGTCTCAACAGAGCTTGTAGAATGAATGAGAAGGAGCAGAGGCTAATTTTAAGCTGATTGCATATTCATGCAAAAATCTTGCCTCCGAATCCTGCATTGTGTTGCACAAATGAGGACTTAAAATTCAAAAGTTGTCGAGTGTAAGGAGTACACTCAAGTAGTTGAATGAGTGACTGTGCATGGATGTGTGTATTCGAGAGGCGAACCCCAGCCAGATAACTTCCAGGGTTGTGTTTTTCCAAGCCTGTGGTTATTTAGAGACCAACCATATCGATTAAATCCATAGTAGATCTTCGTGCTTTGGGATTCTAGCCTTGAAATAGGGGAGAAGATTCTGTGCTCTCAAACAGATTCCCTGCTAATCCAAGGAATGTGTTTTTGGAAATCCCAAAATTTTGTTGTGTGTAAACAGCGATTTGTTCGATCCTGTAGAGATGTTTGTATTCTCTGTTGCTTTGTTTTCCAAATGACTTTAAGCTAATTACCACCTGAGCCACGTGGCTGCTGTGTTCTTAAATAGTTGGAAAATCAAGTGATTTCTCTATTAGAAAGTTGTTTGCCTATTAAATATTAGTAGAGAGCATAAAGCATTTATAAGATTCCTTACTGTTTAATTCTCCCTAAAATGATCATCGTTATCTCCATGCTGTGTGAAAGGAGCAAGGTTATTAAACATAATTTTCATTTGGCCGCGTTAACTAAATGATCCATAAAACAAAGAAATGCATTTGTCAGTGTCAGCAAAACTGACAGAAACTTATTACATTTTTCCAGCTGCAACGGAGTGCCCGGGTCCGTGTTCCACGGAAGTCTTTGCGTGGCTACTCCAAAGCTGATGATACCTCCTGAGCATCCTTATATAAAGATTAATATTTTATTCTCACTGCACATTCCTGCAGCATTAATCATTGTGGGTTGGGCTTGGGCACTCGAGGATGAGCAGATGTCGAACTCTTGTTGTCTGCAATCGCTGTCTCCTACTTAGGAGCTCTATTCCCAGCCGGAGACCAGCACTGCCGACCGTGGATTTATCGGGATTGCCCATTAATCAGTGCAGGGATACAGGGATTCGTCACACACAGCCTCGTGGAGGTTAACTTTCCTCTACTGTATTCCACATAATCCAAATGGAGTTGATCAACTGGATGTTTTCCAAGCAGTTTATAGCTAAGGATGCGCTTCAAACCGTATCGTCTTGCAGATCACCCTGCTTCGTAAACATCCATGTTTACAGGGTTGGGGTCCATCTTCAGGTTTTGTTGCCTTCTTGTGCATTCCCGTGGATGTGCTGGGAAGCCTTAAGACTATGGGTGACAGTGAAGCGGCTGTTTCAGTGACTGAATCCAGTCGCTGTTTATATTTCTGCTCAAAATTGAGGCAAGATCCTTCAAATTTTAATGACTTAAAACCCAGTGGGACAAAGTTATCGATCTGCTGGAATAAATTGCCTCACAGCTGAGTCCCTGGGTGCGGAAATCTCAGCCTGGTCCTTATCTCCCTTGACGTGGTAGCTTCTGTCTGGTCGAGGCTCTGCAGCTGCTGGTGCCAAGTTGAACCAATGTGGGTCGAAGCAGCCTCGTGGTGGGGAACACCATCCCCATCCATCAGCCCTACCTGGGAGTAGGTCAATTTTCCAATTTATTGATTTGCAAGCAAATCCCACCGCTTCAGGGACAGGAGAGCTTGGTGTGTGTGTGTAACAACTGTTGATGCCGAGGAAGTGCTGCAGTACTAATAAATGCCAGATCAAATAAGTGCTACTTGTGTCCGTCTTCCCTTCCCTCTCCGTGCTCGGTGCTCCCGTGTGCTGGCGCTTTGGCACCCGCTTTGTGTCCCCGCAGCAGAGGATGCCGAGGATGCTGGTGCAGAAGATTCACCTCCCAGGCCCTGCAAAGAGGGGTCGCGTCTCCCTGCTGCAGCCTTAGAGCTGGGCTGGGATGCTGCCTCCCTGAAAGGGAAGACGCGGGGTGTCTGTCTGAATTTGCTTTCCAAGCCGGGTATTTTCCTGTTCAAGGAGATACTATTTTTTTTCTTTAAATCTATGCAATTAAAATGTCTGACAGCAAATGATTACTCCCAATGCACGTATTTCACTGCCTGCCATACCAGGGCAGCTCTGACGCTTGTCTTCATATAAGTAGTTTAGATTATTTAGTGAATGTTTCTGTAAATAAGCTTTTTCGGAGGTACTTGTTATGTTTTTATACTACTTTTTCACACCATAACAAAAAATCTGGTATCCTCAAGGTTTTTTTTTCTGTATATAGTGTTTCAATGCAGTTTTAATCAGTTCTTTTGGGCCAATTAAATAGTAGAGCTCACTGACTTTCAATTTTAGGATCTCTGTGGATGCTGGCATAATATATAGGTATAAACAAGTAATGGGAACTTAGTTTAGAGCTGTTTCTTGGGTACTACATTTGGTTCTTTGGCTCATGGGTAGATATTAATGAAAATGAATATGAGGAGGTGTGATATATTCATGGTCAGTTCTATTTTCCTAGGTAAAAACCTGGCAGGACCTAATACCTATTTTTTGAGGCAAATTTCAGCTGACACACTGATCTGCTCCTCTTTTGAGCCACAAAGCTGCAGGTTAAATGCCTAAAAAGCTTTGAACAGAAAATTCTGCACTGAAGAGACCGATCTTCAAAGTGCTTCCTTTGAATGAGAGCCTGCTCGCGCATTCCTCGTGATTGTGTTTGTCCAGGAGTTGCTTGAAACTGAAGAATAGTTTTCTTAAAATACTACAGGTTGGCTGTACTGTACACAGCTCCTCGTTTTCCATGCGGGAGCTAAAAGGCGGAATGAGGAGGTTGTGTTTAACTGCGACCTACCTGGAAAAAATGCCATTTGTTCAAGTGTTCTTATCCTGACGACTCTATTCTCATTTGCTCTCAGGTTCTTATCTCCTGAGCTGAAATGCAGGTGCCTGTTTGGAAATCTGCAAGTTATTTTTTCTCAAATTTGAAGCAGGCTGCATATTTAGGTGATGCTCTGGAGGTATTTATAAAGCTGTGCCTATAACCGTATGTTTTGTGTGCAGACTGCAGGGAAATCTTGCTGCCGACGATGACAGAGCAGCTGAAGTATCACTTGGAGAGACAAGAAGACCTGGAGGCCTGTTGCCAACTGCTCAGTAACATCCTGGAGGTGCTCTACAAGAAAGACGTGGTTAGTATCTGCTGTGCTGGCATGATTAGCGCTTTACAGAAACAGGTCCTGCTAGGACTGATGAAGCAGGTGATATTCTCGGGTTTTTCTCTCTTCTCTTCCTATTTTTGCTAAGCCCTTCCTCATTTAAGTCTTCATTTTAGACATGTCCTCATAGGGAAGTGGTGTCTCATGGTCTTTCTGAGGTGCCTCTCTTACAGCACTATCATCCACTAGCATATATAGTGAGTCAGACCTCTTTCTTACACAGTGCACCACCTCTACCAGGTGGAAAACACTGAATTTACACAAATGGTTTGGGAAACGCATATCTATGTTATGTTGACTGTGGCCTGACCTGCATGGCACATACTTTGTTGATGCAGTAAATGCATTCGAGGACCTTGAGTATTGTGTGCTTGAGTACATTGAGATGTAGAGGAGGTTTGGTCCCATCTGGAAGAGATGCCATGAGTTGGACTGTGACGTCTCCTCCCTGGCTGCTCCTGTGCTCAGAATATGAAGGCACGAACGGTGGCACGCGAAGCCGTGCCGTGCCGCATCCACCCCTGTGTGTGCAGCTTGCAGAATAGCCCAACTCTGTCCTTTCTTGGCTTCGTACAAATACGGAAATGTTGGTGCTTTCCTGGGGACCTTTAGTGACTCGGAGCTGTCTTGGAGCAGAAGGAAGTTTGGGCTGATGAGGCTGCTGCCTGAACCTGCAGTCCTCAGAACCATCAGCTAATTTAGTCAGAGAGGACCTCAGGGGTCACGCAGTGTCTGTCTTGATGACGTTTTTGGCTTAATTCTGATTTTGTTTCTCTTTTTGAAGCACTCTGATGTGACCGCTTCAGGGAACAGCTTGTTTTTCGGAAAGGGAGTTTGTTCCTGCCAGCAATTCTGCTTCCCTGTCCCGCTGGGAAGGAGCTCGGGAATTAGGAAGTTGCTCGGGAATGACGGGAGCAGAGCTGAGAGCTGACCCTGCCAGACCCCTTGGCCAGGATAGCCAGGACTGCAGAGAACCTGAGATTCCCAAGAGAAAATTCCTGGCAGAGAAGGGAGAGCCAAAGGGCAGAGAGCACCAGGGTGCTGAGGGGGAGAGGTGTTTTTCCCTGCAGATGCTGTTTGTGCTGGAAATGCAGGCGTCATTCCAGAGCCAGAGCTATCAGCAGCAGGAAGAAGTCTGTATTGTCACAGTGGCTGTGAATGATGATGGATCATTCTTCAAATATACGAGGAAAGAATTATTTGCATATGCAAATATGCCCTTGGTAGCTCAGTGTAAGACGACGATAGGCAGGGGGGCTGTAATTGCATGGAGCCGAGGGCAAGGAAGAAATTGGTTCCCAGAATGTGTGTAATAAAGCTCAAGAAGCAACGCAGAGATGCTGCTTTTTTGGGATGCTGGTCTAGGAAAATGATTCTAAAACTTGGCCGTGGAATTGCTGCCTTCCCCTTCTGCATTCACTCCTACAAAGCTGTTAATTTGAAATAATTGGCTGTATTTGAGGTTCCTAACATAAAGTTCCACTCGTTTTTGTTAGTATCTTTCAGCTGAGCTGAATTTCTGTTGCAGGAGTGGCTGCCAGACCTTGGTGATAACTGTAGCTTCTGATGTTGGAAAAGAATGACTTTGGAAAATGAAGCTGTTAAGTAACAAAATGTCATAGGCATTGCTGTATAGCCAGGGACCTGCTTTTCATTTAGATAACTGCAACTTAAATTTATGAATAGCATGTATTAATAAAATAGACTTTGAATGGGCTTTGTTAAAATCAGAGACTAATTTTCTCCTTTTGATCAGCAGCAGTAAGTGATGTTTTATTTAGCTTCCCCAAGAAAGGTAGATTTGAAGGCAAACATAAATATTTGAGTTGTAGTGATATCTCTTCTATCTAGTTACCACTAATTTGTTCTTTTTCCTTAGGGACCAACGCAACGGCATGTCCAGATAATCATGGAGAAGCTATTGAGGACAGTAAATAGAACAGTCATTTCCATGGGACGTGATTCGGAGCTCATTGTAAGTGTCTCTTGCTGTAAACTTAAATACCTTTGTCGCATATTTCTGAACCGGCCTGTAATAGGATTTAACTCCCAAGTGCTGCAAAGCAATCAAACCCTCTCCATCCGTCTCTGAGTGTTCACGAAGCTGTGAAATGTTGTCTTGTGTCTGCACAAGGGAGCCCCAAACCCTTCCTGTGCCGGCAATACGGAGCAGGGACTGATGCAGAAGCTGCGGATCCGCATGGGAAGATACTGCGGGGGCTTGTTAGGACACGGTGATTTAGGAGCCTGTAAACCTTCCAACCGCGTCATTATGTTGGGAAAAATATTAGGAGAGATGGTGGAAAAAGTGCCCTTTATATCCCAGAGCTGTCACAGACCCTTAGCCTAGAGCCGTGGGTGATGGAGGTGCTCCTGTAGCCTCGCTTTGTGGCCTCTTGCTCCGTACCCGGCTGTCGATGCACAGCAAACTGGTCAAAGCGGAGTGGATTTTGCATCTCTCTGAGTATCAATCTTTAATTTGGGTATATTTGTGTGCGCCTTTTCCCCCAGTGGAGCTCCAGTGTTTTCTCACTGCTTTTCAAACCCAGCAGAAGCCAAGATCCAAAAAGTCCTTGGCATATCTGAGTGCCTTAACTCTGTCCCTCTTTTTGTCTGCATTTTTTTCTCCTATTTCATTTCTCCCACTAATTAGGCAGGGATGTTTCCCTTTAGATTACAAGGCTGCCTGTCCTCAGCCCATAAGAGGGACAAGTGCTGTCCCTCTTATTTGGCGCATATTTGTGCTCGTGTCCGCAAGCACAGCACAATTCCAGTGGATTTAGTGCCCGATGCACTAACATTTCTGCTTGTTTTTTGACTTTCATTGCTTTGAGTTTCAGTAATAGCTTTTGTGAGGAGAAAGTACTACTAAGGTCACTGGATCCGTTGCTGGAGCAATAAATAGGTATAAGTAGCTGTAATTCCTACAGACTGTTGATGTTGATATGTAAGAGGGGGGAAAAAAAGGAGAAGTCTGAAGATTTCAGTAGTGCCACTACTTTTTGTGTTGATTTCCATAGAAATCCCTGATATGTACAGAATAGCCACCTTAAACTGATCCATATGAGGGTACAAAACCTCTTTCTGCTTCTCCTGTGGGTGTCAAGTAGGATTTATAAGACGGGAATACAGGAGGTAGCAACAGTTATGCAGTAGGTGAGTTAATTCCTCTTTTGATGAACACGACCTAGCAAATTAAGAAGGGATAATTAATATTTAAATTATGTTTGAAAATCTCACGTGTGTATATATATATTTTAAATACATTTGTATTAAAAATACACAGAGTGATCATGAATATGGCTTGAAATCATCCTATCCGCAGACACTGTAATTAGGCAGTGGCGATTAATGGCACTGGGGGTATTCAGGGAGCACCTGAGATGGGTTTAAAATTCAGGCCGTTGCAGTCAGCCAGTGACACTGCATTTTGTGGTATCCAAAGGGAAGAGGAGGAGAAGGTGGCTTACCCAGGACACGGCTACGTATTGAAGAAGCACTTAGCTATGTTGTCTTAACGTAGCTAGGTTATCCAAAACCCAGCATTGTCGTGTAATACATTTTAAATATGAAATAATTCTGAAAAATTGGGTTTTACTGCTTTAAAAGGGAACTGTACATCCATGAGGAAACCAGCCGAGAGCTTCATTCGGGAAACATTCCTGGGAGGCTCCTGCTTTGAGTGGCTCAAGTGAATGCAAAGCAGCAATCCTTGTCATCAGAGACTTGTTTTCTCTTAGGTAGCAGAGCAAAAACATGGGTTCATGTTACCGTATTCCTAAAGTTGTTCAATTCTGTATTCTTTATGTAATTTGATTCCAATTGCCGTGGAACGAGTGGCGTAAAATGCATGAACTGTATCAACTCTGAGGGTAAAGGTCCGAGAGTTGTTTTGCGTGGATGCTACTGCAGGTTGTATCCCGGTTTTCCTGGCATTCCCTTCCTGTCGTTGGGGGCTGTGAAGAATTGAACTAGTCAAGTCAAAATGCGGTTATTTTGTAATGGGAGCAGTGCAACTGCCTTGAATCCTTCCAATATAATGTGCTTTTATATATGGGACAGAAATCTGTGGTAGAACGGGAGGTCTCCAGGTGTTTTAATATGGTGTTTTATGTCTGTTACTGGTACGACTGTGACCAGGCCAGTTCCTTCTGGAAAAATAGTGCTGGAAGGTGGATGGGTTGTCCAGGGTTGACCGAAATCCTTGTGCTGGGGTCAGGTCCGTGGCTCTGCCGTTGGTGACAGTGACTCTGGAAATACAGTTGTTTTCCACTTCTGCTGCTGTGTGGGTTTTCCAAATACTCCAAAATATCTTGATCCAGTAACTAAAAAAGGATTTTAGCATTTACCATATCTCAAACTGAATGCGACTTGAGTGGTCTGACTTCCAATACAACGTTTGCTTTTCTACCACCTAATTTATGGGGATGGTTCCTCCTCCCAACCTTCCCACCCGGCTTGTTACTCAGTAACAAAATCCTGGAAAAAGGATGGAAAAGGGCCCTTCCCAAGCAAAGGAGTCTCCTCAAGGCTGCACCTTGTGTTCCTTGCACATGTGGCCTGTTAAACCTCACATTTCCAGTTGTGTTTGAGGTGTCTCTTCTGCAGTGCTGAGTGGGCTCAAAGAGCCTGCCTGTTTGCACTCTGCAACAGTTCTTAAACATCTTGGCTTCCTTAAAAATGTCCACGTTATTAAATAAAAAATAAATCAGCTGGGTTTATTTTACACTTTCAAAAAGTGTTTTTGAAATAAAACAAGAGTAGTTATAAAAAGGAAAAGCAGGTGGTGAGTAAGAGTGGAAAGGGATGGACTAAAGTCTGTTTTGACCGTAATTTTGGCAGAAGTTGGTAACAACTTGTAGGATTTCAAAAAACCCCTTCTCCTGCAGTTCAGAAGAACATAAGTGTCTGTGTTAAGCAGGATTTAAGCACACTCTGGCTATTGCTCGCATTGCTTTCCGTGAAAGCAGGGAATTTATAGACCTGGAAATCAGCACTAGCTCCCAGCCTTCCAAATTAAATGACTCTCAGCGCTCAGAGAAACACGTTTTTACATTTTAAACACTAGCTTTTTGGGCTACTTTTTCCTGAAATTCTCACTTTAACTCTTTCTGTTTGCTAGATGAGTGAAAGGGCTCTGTTATTTGCAGTAAAGGCAAGCACTGAATATAATTTTAGGCACTTGTGCAGTTTATTTCTCACTTATGCGCCCTCACTGCAGTCCTGAACAAAATGGCCTGATAAGTCTGTGCTTTTTATCAAAGGTGACTTTGAACTTGGCCTCTTTCTGCCTTTCGTGTGTGTTTCCTGGCCCCTTCTGTGGCCACTCCTGGATCCTCTGTGGTTTATTCTGTTTTATTATTGTGGAGGAATAGGGGGTAACCCTGGCACCGGGGCTGGAAGCAGCAGGGCTGCATTCGGAGGGGTCTGATGCGAGGCCAGAGCAGGTATTTTTTAATCTTATCTGGTTTTCTTTATCTTCTCCAAGGAGCCTAGTGCTTTGGGCAGGTGCCTCTTCTGCGTGTGCTCTGTCAGCTCTGCTGAGGCTAGAGAATTTACCTATTCTCTAGAATTTACCTAAGAATTTACCTATTTTGAGGTGAGAATTTACCTATCACCCCCACCTCTTTGCAGTGTGAAAGTGGGAAAAGCAAACTGAGCACAATTTGAGTCTTTCCCAGGTAAAATTTTAATGTTTTTAATCTCTTTTCCTGCCTAGTAAGCTCTGAAAAATGCGGGATTCCCTGCGAGTCAGCACGTTAGTCTCCTCCAGATGGGATGTCAAGGCCAAAAGTAGCCCCGTGGCTCCTCGTGGCCAGCAGCTCGGTGGGATCCGCATGGGCAAACCAAGGGAAAACGACTGGGTCGCTGAGCCCTAAAGCTGCCGGGACGGCTCCTCGCCAAGGGCAAAGCCAGAGGATGCAGGTGGCCCTTCCACCCTCAAACAACAGGGCTTTTGCGGTACAGGGAGCTCCAGGTTGTTGGGCAGCTCATGCACTTTCTTCACTTTTATGATATGAAAAATCACACTTTTTATTAAATTGCCTGGTTTCCTGCTTTGCAAAAATATTTGAGGTTGCAGCATTTCCATTTGCAGGATGGCAGCGGTTCGGTTCCATCGCTAACACCAAGCTGTTCCACGCACTGCGAAATGACTAATATTACAGCAGGGCAAACGGGTATGAAATACTGTACTGTGTCCACCTAAACACAGCGTGATCCCCTACACAAAACAGCAGCCCGGTGTTAGCACTGCGGGGACTTGGATAAGCAACAGTTGTGTTTGGTGGGTGCTGCAATAATTCCTGATTTCAAGTGTTCATGAAAAATCAATCTACTTATTTTAAAGCGATGAAACATGAGGACATAGAGCAGAGTGAACCGCATAGTGGTGGTTTTGCACCTGAAGCAAGAAGAAGCAAACACTTGGTACTTAGGAGAGGATTTTTCAGTTTTAATCATGACTTTTTTTTCAGTTTATCCTGATTTTTTTCCCATCTGTTTCTTACAGTGATTCTTCTTTCAGAAAACAAGTGCTACTTACACCAACTGTGTTTCCTGGTAGATCTAAAACAAAGCATGTAACTGCTTAATGGAAATTAGGCAGAAAATAGCAAGTAATAAAAAAAAATCACTGCAGGATTTGTCGACTTCGTAGTATTTTAAGCCTGATAAGGGAGCGGTGCGTGTAGGAAACGGGTGCATGGCAGTGCCTGAGGCTGTGCTGGGCTCAGTGAAGCTGCGTTACGTGGCACCGCGACGGGGACGATGCATTTTCGTGGCTCTACCCTCATACCTGCAGTTCAGAAGATCTTCTACATTAGGGTGCAAACAGCTCCGTGTGTTGCATTGAAGTAGAAGCTCTAAAGAATTAAGTTTCAATAGCTAACCTGGGCCTGAGTGATCCTAAACGCAATACAATATGATGCATCTTACACACTTGCAAAAACGTTTTATTACAAATTACATTGGATGGTATGGTATAACATGGCATGTCATTGTAAGCGAGGCTATACGTATGTTAGCGTTTTTCCTTTTTAAAAAAATGTAAAAAATTAAAAATTTGCCATTTGCTTAAGAAAATAGCCTGGACGTGTAGGACGCTCGCTGAGAACTCCCCGCAGCTCCGAGACCTTCTAGCAGCGGCTGCTCACCGAGCCCTGGGCTCCGCAGGAACCGGTGGCACCCGGGGAAACAGCTCAGGGTTTGTCCCTGCGCACAAACCCTGGGGACAGGAGGACGGGGAAGGCTACTGGGTGGTTGATACCAACAATTTGCAATCGCTGCCCCGCGACAGAGGTGGGTCTTGGGGTGCTAAAACGCTGCGTGTGTTTGCGTGCGCCAGCGCCCCCCTCGTTGCAACTGCCTAAAATGCTGAATAGCACTGGGTTTCCTCGTGTAGCTGTATTTGAGACTCGTTTAGGAAAAATGCTTCCTTGGATTGGTAGTTTTTTGCAATACTTGGGGTTCTAACACATGTGAGGTGGGCTGCCTTGTAAACAGTATAATAACTTTAATTAAAAATGGTAGAAAATACATGACATAACGTTATTCCATATGAAACAATTGCACTTCCTTCCCGGCACACAGGATCACCCTTTGGAATCCTTCAGCTTCCACAGGATATTTCAGGATATTGTTACTTACGTGTGGGATCCTGTAGCCCTCCTGGGATTTACTACGAAGGGGATTGCTTCACTAAAGCACACGGAAGGTGGCTCTGACATGTTCCACATTTGTGTTCTCATATTAACTTATTTTCCTTATTATTTTTCCCCTGAAGCAAAGAACAAATCATCTTCCTCATTTTTTTAAAAAAAAATAAGTCATTGATTTCAGCTTGAGCTAAGAGAAAAATAGCATAAATTAAAGTATTTCAAGTTTAGTATGTGCAAAATCTTCTGTAAATGACTATGTTATTAAACGTAGACTGAAGAAGAAATATCTTAATGCTATTGTGGGCTATGAAATTCCAAAGCCTGCACCTTGCAAACCAGACTGTCACTCAGATTATCTTCACTCCTAAAAGAAGGGCAAGGTCCCCCTTCTCTAGCCTGTTCTGGCACTCAGTATTTCTCTCCAAATCATCGCTTTAGATAAGAGCTTAATAACGTTAGCAAATAGGTAAAGGAGCGTGTAATTCGGAGCAGGGTTTTAAGTGTCATTTTTTTTAAATAGGGGGAAATCTGATTCACATTCCTTCCCTAAGGCTGTAAGCAAGTACAACTACTAGATTATTTGGATATAAACTACGTTTGTTGGGAAAGCTCAGCTAAATAAATACCCTTGAAACTTGCCTCGTCCTTCTGAGCAGCTCCAAAGCATCCTGCATGCCTCAGGATTGGTGCCTTCTGCACTTGTGTACAGGTTTTCCAAAGACCGTGTTACAAAAAGACACTAAATGATGGCAAATGCCAACGATCCGTAGAGCTTCTTATCATAGCTCTTCCCCCCTCTTTGTTTGCTATAGACCTTTGGGGCCCCAAAGGGTTTAAAAGGGAGACCTGGGACAGGTTGTTGTCCCCTAGCCTTGACCCTGCCGCCCGGGGGTGGCTAAAGGCACCTCCTGCCTTTGGGAGCCTCGTGGCCGCTCTCCCGGCGCGGACGGAGCTCAACTAAAAACGATGGGACGAGGTTGACGTGTCAGGACGCGGCCGAAGTTTACAACGCATGAAGGCAAATATACACATAGTCACACCTTAAAGATTGATTATTCATGGTCTCGGACCACATGAAAAATTGTGCTTTGTCCAGGATAGCTGTGCTGAAAATTGCACTCCCCGATCCTCCAGGGTTTGTAAAACTGAAGAGCAAACGTAAGGCTTGCCTATTTATTTTTTTTTCTCCTCACTGGTGGTTAAAGACAATAAAACAACCCCCCCCAAAGGCTTCGAAACAATAGTGATATTTAGCTGTGTACAGGATGACAGCCTACAATTTAACCGGTTAAAAGGTGATGCTTCCGGATCTAAAGGGAGAAAAAATAGTTTCGCTTTCCGGCTTTGTCCAAACTTCGGGGTTTACATCCCACGTTGGCGAGCTGCGGAGAGCAGCCGGCGAGGGCTCGCGGAGCGCCTCGCGCCCCACCAGAAGTTCCTGGGTACAAAGGCCTTTTTGGTACATGTGATGAGAACTGAATGCTGCCACAGGAGTCCGGACACCGCTGGCTGCTGACATGGACCGAGTCACCAGGATCCCTTTCCAGGGAGGGAGGGGATTATTCCAGATACCTCTCAGAGAAGGCCTTGAGCTCCACATGCCACGGACTTGGTTAAAGGAACCAGAGTTTCCATCTTCCGTGCTTTTTTGACTCAGTTTTGGATTTTTGCTTGGGAGTTGAGGAGTAGCTCTCCTGAGAATAAGGCAAAGGTGCAACCTGAGTTTCCTCAATGGGATGAAGTTTTCTCAAAACTGGCTGTAGTTTATCTTCTTGCTGCTTAAAATCCAACTCCACACTAAAAATGGGGGAATAAAAAAGTAATTAGTTACTCAGTTACAGCAATGGAAAGATTTCTATTAAGCAGCATCTCACACCGCTCTCCAAGGGCTTAATTTATTAAAATTAAATCTGAAATAAATGTTCAAATCAGATCTCTGCAGCTCTTGCAGCAGAAGTGAGAGTTGTGCAAGGGGCTGTGTGTGCCGGGAGCCTCAGGATGCTCCTGTGCCTCGATCCCTAGGGAGAAATGCCCTGTCCAAGGATCTGCTCCTCTCCCTTGCAGCCCTCTTGCCCCTCTGAATGAGAGCAGGGAGCAAAGCAGCGTGAAACTCTGTTTATCTCCCACAGAGCAAAACATGGGATGATGCAGAGCCCTGGGTTTTAGCTGCAGATCAACCACAACCACAAAGCTATTTGCCATTAGAAATATGCAGAAATAAGGGCAACTCCTCATGTAAGTGTGAACTTGCATTCAAAAGCTACCCTCAGTTCTGCAGTATCCCTGCCTTGTACAGCTTATAGCATCCTGCTTGCAATTGGGAAATGTAATAAAAATGAACTTGCTTTTTCCTCCTTCCTTTAACACTTCACAATTAACAGGATAGGATCGAATTAAAGATCGTGGCTGGATCCACCTGTGGAGGCACTGGACAGGCTGCCCGTTCAGCTCCCCCTCTGGCCTTCCCTGGGTTTTCAGTGCCTGAATCTGCTATTTCAGTGTTGCAGGAGTGAGGGTTTGTTGCTCCTGGATGTCAATTAATTTTTCATAAGCATTAAATATGTTTTCAGAGCCCTTTCTGCTATTGCCTGTTTAAACTATATCACTAGAGAAGCTATGGCTGTTTTTTTCTTTTTCTGTTTGGTTTTTCCCTGCCTTGAACGTGTGCCAGCATTTCCAGTACAAACCGCTTCCCGTTTCAGAGGGAACTCTCCGAGCAGGCTGGAATAATTGAAGTTAGAGGAGGATTTCTGGTAGGCTCCAGCGCTGCAGCCTTAGCAAGCTGAGCACGTCTTGTCTAACACCTCCTGCTCCAAGAGGATTTTATCCTCCTCTTAGAGGGGAATCAAAGACACTGATTGAAGTTGGGGGCTGCTTGGGGGGGGTGTTTTTTGTGGGGTCTCCCCTCGGCACCTCCTGGGAAGGCTCTGGAAAGCCTCAGTGCTTGGATGAACTTCCTCACAGTCAGTGAAGGGCAGGAATTTGTTCAGAGCTTTTCCTCACGGCTGCATATTCCAGTGCTTGGAGGACACTTCCCGCTGGACAGTCTCTCTCTTTGGAATCTCTGCGGTGGCCGGAGGGTCTCGGCGCTGCGCGCGGGCAGGACGGCTCCTCCTGGCCCTGGAAGCTGGATTTGGGGGCAACAAGGGAGCGCTGCAGGAAGAGGCTGGGGTCCCAGCAGAGCATTCCCGAAAGCCTCTTCCTCCCGGACCGGTTTGGGCACGGATGCGGTGGGAGCCGGGCAGCAGTGCATGGAGCCACGGAGCTCGCTGCGTCTCACTCCGGCTGCCTTAATTGGATCACATGGAATTAGCGCGGGCCGTGGCTCGAAAGCAGAGCGCCCGGATAAGCACTAATCACCTGCAGATGTGGGTTAATGCCCCTGTACAAGGATCTTTCCTTTCAGTTCCCTGGTTTAACCTGAATCCCGCTAATGCCCGGGATCCGGAGCGCTGCCCGGCTCTCCAGCTGCTCCGGCGCGTGTTTTCCTACCAGGAATCCTGCAGTCCGGAGCAGATGAGGCGGAAGGCAACTTGGGTAGGAAAAAACAGGGTGCAAATTGCTCTGCTAGTCACTTAGTTACTTCTCTTTGCTATGCTGATATCTTAGGTGCTTGCTTAATATATATTTCTATAATAATTTCCTAGACTATCGCAAATGAATTAATTCCATGTGGACTCTACTTTCCCTGATTAAATTGTATCAGCGTGGCTTTAACCTGTCAGCTTGTTTCACTTGGCGGCGCTGGATTGAGACAGGTTCTAATAATCTCTTCAATTGAATAGTTGGAGCACTCTTCAGGAGAACTTTAATATCAAAGGCAAAATTAAATATTGAAAAATAGCAGATGAAATTTCAAAGGAGTAAAAAGTACCCAAGTTAATGGCCGGTGCAGCTTTGAGTATGTCTTTTTCCCAGGTCTACGACAGCGCCGTCTTGACTTAGTTTGTTCTTTCCTCCCTGCAGAAATCATGATTTTATCCAAAAAATTATAGTTTCAGAAGCCGTGGAAGCTGCGTTAAATACTGCTGAGCATTTGTGATGTTTTTTGACCAAAGGGAAGTCTAGTTTGAATTCGTTAAGATGCTGCTCCGTGGAGGTAATTCTGAAGAATATCTCCGTGATGATGGATGCGGAAGAATAACGCACAAAATATTAAACAGAAGCCTCATTTTCTGCTGTAGCTGCCTGTTAAAGGATTAAAATTCACGAGGGAGGGCAATTTAAGCGGGGATGGAAAGGGCAGTTCCCCGAGCAGATAATCACGGCATGAAACAGGCTCTGAGGGTTTCAGCGCAGGCAGGTTGGGCTGCGATAGAGTTTGTGCAGTTCCTGCATCCCAGCGATGCCGACGACGCTGCCGCTTCGGAGGGTTTCCCAGACTGAGTACTGAAGCTGTCGTGCATCCTAATGTAGCCTCACAGAAAATCACTCCCTGTTCTTAAACGTTTCTGTGGGGGATACAGATTGGTTTGTAAAAGGTTTTGAAACTGTGTTTTGTGAGTGCAGGATGAGATGCTGGCAAAAATAACATTTTTTGACTACTTATTTATATTCTGCCTGGAACAACGTGATGCAGGAAACCTTTTACTGACTGTTCTGGACCATTGCTATGCAGCTGGGGCTTGATATGCTCTTTTTAAAGACAGTGACAGTGACAGTGCTGCTGAGTAAAAACTTGTCCTTCCTGCTGTATTTGGGTCTGCAGCTCCATCAGATGTAGCACAGTCCATGCTACCCATATGAGATCAATCCCATCCTGTGTTAAGCTGCCTTTAAAACAAACCTTTGGGGTGATTCCTCCAGCAACCTCATGGGATGCTCCCAGACCTTGAGTACTGTTGTTTTTACTCCAATGTATAAAGTAAGTCCTTCTTATTACAAAATTGTGAGACTCAAAAAATCAGGCTTGCTCAGTTTCTTATTAATTCCAAAATAAAAATAAAAATAAATTAATACATTTCCCTTTTTTTCTTTGATACCAGGGAATATGTAAATATGTGTTGTTTTCCAAATCAACACAAAAGAACATAAAAATAGATTTGGAACCTCCAAATGGAAATATCGTATGCAAAAGAGCCACACTCTTAAAAATCCATTTTTAAAATGTAGAATTGGAAGAATCCAATTTAGGCTTTAGAATTTGAAGTCCTGTAGTTGTTTTTGGTCTTCTTCCCCCCAGAAGGTCCTGGGCTCTCGCGCGGGTTCCCAGTGTCACTCCCAGAACGGGATCCGGAGGGGAAGGAAGGGAATTCCCTGGCTGCTGCGGTGGGGCGGCCGTGGGCAGCCGGTTCCCTCCAGCTCAGGACGCCGAAGCTGCGAGGGAGCCCTCGGTGCCCTGCGTGTCACAGAGCTCCCGCCGCGTCCGTTCCCGGGCCGGAATTGCGCTGCGGAACCGCGCTGGCCGGGGGGACGTTTGGGTCCCCTGTGGGTCCTGCTGTGCTCCGTGGGGATGCGGCTCGAGCGCAGGAGGCGGTGACCCTGCAAGGCCATCTGCCTTCCCACTGGTTTGTCAGGGAATTCTCCTTTATGCCTTCGGGCTCCTTATCTTGTCCTCCTAATTCCGTGTCCTGCTCCCACCGTTCTGCGCTGCTTCGAGGTGTCCCACCTGCAGAATCCTTTCCCCTCTTTGTCAGAGCCGGGCGGTTTCTTTGCTAAAATCCCCACTGGAGACGCTGCTGTACGCGGATGCCAAGCACCAAAACCTTCCATCCAAAGGGCTGTTACAGCAGGAAATGGGAACAGCCGGGACTCCCAAACCCGCTGGCAGTGCTTGTGGGGGGAAACACCTCCAGTTGGCATTTCGGCATGAGTTTTGGATACTGCAGCAGGAGCAGGATGCTGCACAGCCCTCAGCGCTTGCCCTGCAAGGCTGCAGCTGCCCCTAAACACCAACTGGGACGTGCAGCGCAGAGGAGCAAAGAGTCTGCCTCCTTCATGGGCTGCCTTTGCCTTGCATTTTAATGTCAATATTGACACGGTCTCTTGTTGAATTTTGTGAATTTGCCGAAGGAAAATTCACTTTGAACTGTTTTCATGTTATTAAAATCATTTCTTCGAGGGTAAGACTTGGCCTTGAGTTAATAAATAGTGAATAAAGCCAAACTTGTGCTCAATGGAAAGCATTTTAGCTCACCTGTAGATGATACATGCGCTATTCCTGCATGTGTCGCAGTTGGCTGTGTCTTGACCAGTCCGATACGACAGCCTGCCAAGAGAAAAAGAGGAGGTCACTGAGAAGGGATTTATTTTAATATGGTTTTACCCCCATCAGTGCTTTTTGGGGTAACCACAACATCATTCTTTAAACTTCAATACTGGATATAAAAAATCTAGTCATTAGGCAGTTGGGGACAAAAAAATTGTGTGTTCAGCTTCCCTGCGCACAGGAAAGTGCTGGTATTCAGAAAGTTTTTAATGATGAGAAGGAGAAAATACAAAAATTTCTGTCCATTATTGTTTGTAAATTAAAAAAAAAAAAAAAGAAGAAGCCCACAAGCTGCACGTCAAGTTACACGACCCTCTATTTAGATAATGCTGCTGGGTGCTAAAGGGATGAATCATAACGGGTAGATGCAGTTTCTGCAGACACAGCAGTGCCAGCCTGGTGATTGCCAGCTTCTTTGCAGATACAAAAGGCGTGAGCGTTTTGCCAGTCATCGGCGGATGGGTTCAATGTTGTGCTGGAAAACGACTGCTATTAAGAAATTCTCCCCCTCGGCAGTGAAGTGTGACGAGTTGTGCTCGTGTTTATATCCTGAAAGGGGAAAAATGGCACTGAAATGATACATCCCGTATTCACACAGCCTGTGTCTGCCCTCTGTCTCGGTACCCAAACGCTCCCAACTCTTGCTTAGACTAAGTTCTTAGGTGACAAAATGTCAAACCCCTATAAAATGCTGGCAGGAAAAGGTAGCACTCGAATAGTTAGTGCTTCTGCACCTAGGATGGAATATCAGCCTTTCTTAAGTACTTCAGGCTATTTAATTTTCTTGGCGAACACACTCTCAGGGACATTAATATTACCCAGGCACAAAACTAGTCCCTGTTTTATTTCTTCCTTTCTCTGGAAAGTGTCATCTTCTGCTGCGGCACTTCTCTTGAGTGTTCTTAAATGCTTGAATATTGCTTTAATGCTCTGCAAGTGGCTTGAACATTACTGATGGATTTTATATAAAATTTGTGTTTTGAAGGAGAAGGAGATGTAGCGTTATGAGCTTGAAGGCAGCGAGTGGATGTGACGCTTATTAAACCAAGCTGGTCCCACAGGTGACACTTCCACTGTGATTACCGGGATTATAAATCATTCGGGACAGTGCACTGTGCTAGCACGGCTGAGAGCTAACAACAAGGTGCATCTGCCTTTTAATAATAGGAATTTTTCCCCTTTGAAAGCAAAATGTAAGTTAGAGTTCTTGTTCTCGCTGTGTTTTTCTTTGGGATTTTAAGAGCTCTTGGAACACTAAACCACGTAGTAATGCAGGAGCCTCAAAATTACCTTTTATTGAGAGGCACCGACGCACGGTCACCCGCTGCTCCGTGCAAAGCCGGAGCAGAGGACGAGCTCCAAGCGGAGCAAAACTCCGCTGTGATTTCTGTACTGCTCTGCACCATTCCTTTCGTGGGGAAAATACTGAGCTGGACGTGATTGTTGATTTTATTGCCCATAGGAGGGATGAATTAGTACCTGTTCCTGACTTCTCCTTCCAAGCTTTTTAGAAGCTGACATTAAAAATTGTCACTGCAGCATTAAACTTGGACGCTTAAAACTCTTTTTTTTTCCAGGCTGTTAATCAAGAACTGCAAATCCCTGCTAAAGGGGTAACATTTGAAGCTTGCAGGCTGGCTGCTCAGAGCCTTTACTGAGTAATACTGCAAAGGGGGTTTAAGAATGGAGCATGGGGCTTGTCCGGATGCCTCTGCATGGGGAGCATGAGCATAAAGATACCCAGTTTAGGCCCAGTTTAGGTTTACTTCTTCATTAGGGACACTGCACAATGTCCCGATTTCACCTTGCACAACTGCCACAGCTCTGCTCCGGCCGCAGCTCAAAGCAGCGGGGGTTTCACAGCGTTCCCAAAGGCAGCCGGCACGGCCGGGTCCCACAATAACCCACAGGTTCCTCAGCTGTCATTCCCAGGGCTGCTTTTCCCACTATTTCATTTAAATTCATCCCTGAAGCCCATGGATGATCTTTAGATGTGCAGTACTTCCAGATTTCCAAGTAGTTAAAAATACATTTCCTAATCTGTGATATGAAGCAGACTAGTTAAGCTGGACAGGATGGTCCTTTGATGCAAATGGTTAAGTCACTGGGAGTGGTTTTGGGCTTTTTTTTTGGATGACCTGTTTGAAACCTTGTTTCCTACTGAAAAGCTCAGGCTGGAGCTTTACTTCCCTGGTAAATCAGACTTTTCCTGTAAGACTTTTCCTGTAAGAATCGAACATGTAAGATGTAATTTTATTTTTATTTTATTTTCATAAAGAAAAAGATTCCTTCAGAAAATTTGCTCCTTTCAGAGAGAAATGAAATTTGGGGTTGGATTATTTTTGATCCAAAGTGGAGCGCTTCATTTTGCACTGAGTGAGATGCCTGGGAGCCCGGAGTCCCCAGGCTGTAGCTCCTGTGAGCAATGTTCTTAATATAAAAATGATTCCAAATTAAGCCTCGCAGCTTAATTTAACAAACTTAACATCTTGATTTCTCAGAATGCCTCACTGTTTTTAAGCGTAAGAAATATCTAACTGCAGTCTCTCCCTTTTCCATTTATTTTTCAAGAAAGAAGGAAAAAAAAAGACAGAAGGATGGCAGGCACAGGGTGATTTAATCACTAATTTATTTGAAAATCTAGGAAAAAAAGCCCTTGTGGGAGTCTTGTTTCCACTGTTAGCTCTGCAACCACCGCTCCTATGGCTGGAGGCGAAGGGTGGAGGTGAAACTGCTTTGGCCAAGAGTGGGTTGGAACTGGGAACAGCGGCCCCTGAACTGTGTGAATCCCCCAGGTCGGAGTCCCCGGAACAGGGGACACCTTCCCGTTTGTTCTAGCAATCCTACCAAGAAAGATGTCCTGGCTTGTACTTGGAAAAATATTTAATCTTACCCACAGTGATGGAAACCGTCTAGTTTGATGGGGTTGCCCTCTGCGTAGCTGGACAAATCCTGCGCTACCTTGTAGTTTTCCCTCAAAAATGAGGAAAAAACAGAGTGATAGGAAGGGTGCTCCATATCCCCGGATCGTGGAGCAAGGCAGACTCGATGGGTTGGGGTCCCGCAGCGCTCCGGGTCCTGCTGTGTTCCAGGTACCGGCACCCCGGGCGCTCCAGCACACTAATAAAACTCTGTCCCTCACATCCACCCTCTCTCAGGATGCTCTGTTATTCAGAGACTTTCATTGGGATGTCCTTCCTGGCACAACCTGAGCTTAACCTCAATCAGCACTTCCAAGTATTAAAATATTATAACGAAGAGCGACTGTTTTGCTGACGGGGGCTGGCAGCAGCTAATAACAGGCTGCAATTTTCCAAGGAGCCCAAGGGAATTGCACCCTGCATCCCTGCGGAAGGCGGCTGAATGGGTGCACCTGCTTGCGGCCTCCTTTGCAAATGCCCATGAAAATCTTCCCTGCGTTTCAGGCGTTGTTTGTGAAACAAATGATCTGAAGAAGCTTTGCAGGTGACAGAAGTGAGGGCCACCATCCTCCCTCGAGGTGCCCGTAAACAGGGACCCCATGTCCCTGCAGTGCCCATGTCTGCTGGCACTATTTGCAGCACGGATAAACACATTAATATTAGGTGTTTTTTGCAAACTAATGGTTTCAAAATAAACAGTCCAGTGGTGACCTTCCCAAAGCCCGTGTTTCCTACTGCAAAGCGGTATAGAGCTAATGCTACCTAAAAACTGCGCTTCAGGAATTGCCCATACTTCACTATTAATGCAATTTGCCTTTTGTCAGACTAGGATGAGCTCTGCAAGCTACAGGTCTGTTTCTTGTCCTCGGGACTTGAGTAAGTCGTGTTCTGGCTGTGGAAACAACGGGAAAATGGCTTGTATGGGATTTGCAGATTAAAATAAGTTCTATTTAGTTATGTAGCTTTAGCCTAACCTAGGAAATGAGATGCTGCCTGGGAAACCTTCTTGTATAAACCCACTTCTAGCAGGAAAATGTGCTTTTGTTGGATTAATACCTGCCTCGGGGTGCATCATGCCACGAGAGCAGCAGGTCTGTCCAGGTACAACACACCTAGGATCGGCCACAGGAAGAATTCTGAAAACTCATTTGCCCCTTGGGAAGCAGCAGAGCTGCCAGGATGGCTTTGGCCGTGCTGCTGGGATGTCTTTGCTGCGTTCCTGACACTGCCTCGCATTTAGAGATGGTAACGGGACAGATGACTTAAAAAGCCCAAATCTAGAGTCCTGCAATGCTCTGGTTTGCACTGCTTCCCCGGCTGCAAACCCTGAGCAGCTTCGTGCTGTTTAACCGATGGTGTGAACAGTGCAAAACAGAGGCAGAAACACGGTGATCCTTTAAAACGACACCCAAATCCTTCTCTACTGTGTTTTTTTTTTTCATCTGCCTTCTCATTACAGGGCTGCAATTGATCACTTGGCTTCAGAAAATACCGTGAAATGTGCCGAATCTCGACGGTGAGATTCTCAGCCTGCTTCCAAGACAGGAGTTTGGTGTCTTTTTTACTGGGTCTTGACGGTTGGAAGCAGATGACTAATTTTCTTTGGGAGGTATTTGTGCTGTGGGCGTGTGGCATGACTCCCACGACAGCAATTGAAGTGCTTTCACCCCGTAAATACATTTTATATGATACTAGGGTTAGTCAGGGAGTGGAGGATTTTTATAAAATGCCAGGTTTTAATAGGGCTGCATATTGGTGGAAAAAAATAAAATCTGAGAACCAAAAGAATTTATGAGTATTCCAAGTGAAATCAGGGAGTTTTATAGGAATTAGGAGTCCACGAGGGCTCGCACATCTCTCAGCTTGGCTGCCCTGGTTGTTCTGCACAGCAAATCCTCTCTGTCAGACAACAAGGTATTTCCAGGTGCGAACTAATGGGGCATTTACGGGTCAATAGCTGGATTAAGACGCAGCCTTTGGATCCGCCTTGGCTTGAAGCAGCGTTTGGGTAAAGGAGGGGGATATTCAGCCCTAGAGCATTGAGTTGGGTGTCTCCTCATCATTTCCAAGAGCTGCAGGGGCAGACTCCAGCACTCCGCGTGCAGATGACAGCCAAGGGGACCGCGTTGTCCTTGTGCCAAGGAAATGCCCCAAGTTGGGCCAGCTTGAGCTATCTGGGGGCATAAATGGCCTTGTTAGTATCAAAATATCTCGGCTCATCTCTGCGGTCCAGTCCCTCTATCCGAGGAGCGTGGGTTAATAATCACAGATACTGCCGGCAGGGCCCTGCACTGCAACGGCCAGAGTGCAGCTCCGCCGACGAGGGCAGCGGAAGGTGCCAGCTAGAAATCTGGGATTTATCTCCTGGAGAACCAACCCGGGAGAGCAATTTCACACTGTAAAGCTCATTGGGTTGCAATTGTACATGACTGGATAGATATGGGGCTGCGTGCTCTGTCTTTGGATTCTTCTACTCCTGACAGTCAGTCTGCAGTTATTACAGGATTATCTAATTGTGTAAAGTGAACACTGGTAACTCAGCACCCAAATAAGATCCTCTGTAAAGACTGATTTAGCAGAAAAACTCTCCTTGCAGGTATGTGATTTGGACGGCTCGGTGGCAGCTGGAACGGCTTCCCCCATGCTCTGGGGCAATTCCTAGGGATGTGTTTAATTTTGCTTAACTGCTTTTAACCATTCCTTATAAGACTTTTCCAGTATTTCCAGACCGGAACGGTAGGTGTGAATAATGGGGAGCTTTGGGTTTTTACTGGCCTTTGGTCACTGTTGTCAGCATGACAGAAAAGTCTCAGCCTTCACTTAGATATAAATGGAAATATTTTTTTCTTTGAATACTTCAAATACTGTTTTTCTTTTTTTTTAGCACTTTTTTTCCAACTGTGCTTGTACAATACATATAGTTAAACAGCTTGCGTGTTTTAGCAAAACAAGTTACATATTCTGAGACTCAGAGTGTTCCTAATGTCATTTTGGGAGACACCAGAATAGCCATTAAGCCTATCAGTAGCTTAGTTAAAAGGATGCTGCTGATTTTTAGTGCTGTTTCTTCAAACAAAGCAAACATCCTGCATGTTGCTACCGCTTCATTTTTTCATTTTTGTTCCCCTGGGGCTTATTGAAGACCTTCCTACCACCTGCTTCCTAACGAAGGATGGTCGATAACTGCGAGCTGGAGATTCTGGTAGGATTCCCAAAACATTAACCGGAGGGTTACAGCACTGTGCGCGGGTACCCGGGGCTTCATCCAGCCCCGCAGGACCAGCTGGAGGTTGGATTAGGAGCAACAGAACAAATTTGCTCAACTGATAGGAAAAATCCCAGCCAAAACAGCAACCTCGTCAAGGCTGGAGAGCCGCAAGCCTTGGCGCCATTCACATCCAGACACATTGGCAAATAAATGTTCTTTTGTACGATGAAACAGCCCTGTGCTACCTGCCCTGCAGTTTTAAAACTGCTCTTGTGAAGTGACGCTGGGAAGGCATAAATTTACCGGGGATTTTGGTTGCTTGAATGTGGCTCCGAGCATGTGGAGTGATGGATACACCTCTGGATCGGGAGGTGGCCGTTAATGATTAGAATTAACTGTATAAATGGAGAAAAGAAAGAAAGGGAGAGAGAAGTAGTGTGAATGGCCATAGAAGTCAGCCAGGGTGTGTTGCTGTTGACAGAACTAGACCAGAAACCTGCGGGAATTAGAATACAGGCGTCAAATGTTTCACTCGAGGGCTGATGTTTGTGTAGCCGGGAGGAAAAGAAAGGATATAAATGAATGGGAAGATTCCAGAAAGCAAAGGGCCCCTGTCCCAAAGGCTGCAAGAGCTACAGAGCACGGGTTTATGCAACAAACGCCTTGTTTTCCTTGGCTAAGGAAGTTGTAGCTGGAGAGATTTCCTGCCTCCCGCTTCGAGAAGCGAATCCAAAGTGTCCTGGTACCTCCGTGCCAGGAAAACAAGCTGTCACCGAGGCAGCAGCAGAAATACCACCACGGTTAGGGTAAAGAGATGGAAATGTAGAGGCGCTCTTGGAGGAACAGCTGGAGTGAATCCGATGTCTCCGTGGGATGGACAGCACAGATTTGCTCCCTGCGTGCCCCGCTTGGAGCAGGAGGCTTCCTCTGCACTCGCTGAAGCTCTCCCTGCTTTTGGTTTAAACTTGCGTCCTAATGCGATGGTTTGCGTTGCTGCTGCTTAGGAGTGAAAATAGACCCAGAAATCCAGTCTTGTTTGGAAGGAAATGGGAAGGAAAAGCTCCTTGGAGGAGCCTTCTGCACTGCAGACCTTGTCCTGTCCTGCAGCCCCTGTCCTGGCCGCTTGCTTCACTTGTGCTGACAGGCTCAGAAAACTCTCACCCTCTGTCTGCCAACAAAGTAAAATAGAATAAAATAGAATAAAATAGAATAAAACAGAATGAAAGCCACCCTGAATGTGGTTCATCTCACTGTCTCTGCTGCGCAGTGTTTGAGCTATCAGCATCCAAATACTGCTGCTTTATTTTTATTTGGTAAATTGAGAGCTTTGTTAAAATTACTGATGTATAGCAAGAATGGTCTCGATTACTGCTACTTCTCACGTTATGGATTTGAAGTTAGTGCTGTTCTCCAGTTGCAAAGCATTCGCAGTTGTTAGTTAATCTTCTCAGCGCTTCTGCTAGGTATTTGATAGGCGGTACTGAGCTGAGCTGAGGGATGTGCAGCTTGCCTTCCCTGCCCTTGGTCTTATGAGGCTGCACACAGGTAACGGGGATTTGGTTTAATAAACCGAACCCGTGTGTGTGAGTACATACAAGTAAGTCTATAATTTGTAGAAATCGTTTTCGGTTTACTAGATCACAACACAAGCACCATCCAGAGCAAAACCTGGCCTAACCCTAACCTTGCTGCTGACCACCCTTCGCTGTGGCACTTTTTTTTCTGAAGTTTCTGAGGAGATTTCTCCATAAAAACCAGAATTAGCACTTTGCCAAAGATGAGTAAGCGACGATACGCACGGGGATGCTCCCGACGCATCCCTGCATCCGCCCTCGGAGGCTCCCCTCCTGCTGGCTTTTTGGCTGCTTCTAGCAGAGCCGAGCGCTGGATGTCGTCGCTAATTGGGGATAATGTAGCACTGACATTTTAAAAGGATGCACGGATGATATTCACCCAAAGGACGATAGTGGTGTCTTCGGAGACGCTGATACAATTTTTGCTGCCGCAGACTCATTTCGTGATGAATCGCAGTAATAGCAGTTCAAGACCTACAGCGTATTAGCGAAAATGAATCCACTGAGCACTAGTCCCACGGCACCGCAACAGCACTTAAACAACAGGGATTTTCCTGAAGGGAGCAAGATCTGATTGAGAGATTAAGCTTTTTGCCTTTTTTCCTTTGGCCAGCAATTTGTGTTGTTTCCTGATGTGTGTTATTGTAAGGGATTAATATACAAACACAAAGTAGCAGAGTGCTGTAAGCAGAGAACATTGCTTTTTGCTTTAGTGGATGGAGGGCTCTCTCTGCTCTAGCAGCAGCAAAACCGAGTTTCTGCCTATAAACTGGTGTGATACCTGATTAAAAAGGGACAAAGACTGGCAGCCTGACACAGGCAAGTCACCTAATGGTTAGCAAGGACTTGAGTTGGTCACTCTGCAAAATATTGCAGAACTGAATGCAATTAAGGAGGGGAATGATTAGAATAAAAGGATGGGGCAGCCTATCAGCTATACTTGAGGGAAGTGGGCATGAAGAAATACTTCATCTTCACCCTGCTAATACATTCAACAGTTAACAACGTGCTGGGTAATCAGCTCCTGTTGCAATCTCGCCTTGGTTTGTGCATGATGTGCCTCCAATTTTGATGAGTGGCCTCTGCCACCGATGCAGCTGCCACTGGTGGGATTTCACAATCAGCGTCGGCTAATCAGTAAACCCCATTTTAACAGGCTCTTGCACACAACGGGACATGTTTGGAATGGTTTCGAAATGTGTGATGCATCTGTAAGTGGAGAAAAGGGGTAATTTTTACCATCGCCAGGGAGGTCCATGCAGGGGGGAAGAGCAGAAGAGTGAGTTGTAAGTAGCGCCCTTGTGATCAAACACAATTAGTGCTGCAGACTAATAACACGAGGCCGTGTGTACACAGTCAGGGGCGATACTGGCAAGAAATGGAGTGTGTAGATTGATTTCCACTATTTTTTAGGACATCAATTGGCTTGGGCTGTGTCTGTGGACAATTCGATGGCCTGTGAGAAGAGCTGAGTTTGGGCAGGATCTGCTGTGTGCTCGGGTGCAGTCCCCATGCTGGCTACATGAGAAGGGGAAAAAAGGGTATTTAAGGGCTCTGCTCTTGAATCCTTGGGCAAACGGTGAAAATTGCTATGAAACTGCATGGGGAGGGTTACATTTATAGCAGATGACTGTGCGTGTGGTCACACGTCACGGTCCTAGGTGGTCAGGTGGTGAGCAGTGATGAAGCAGCCTTCTGGATTTTGTGATGTGACGAGCAGCATGTCACTTCTGTCTAATCCTATTGCAATTTCTGTAAGTTAACAAAGTCAGAGAAACACTCTATTATTTTTATTCCAAAAAAAAAAAAAAAGAGGAGTAGTAAGCCTTGGTTCCCTGCAGTTAGATGTAAAGCTTCCCACTGAAAATATTCAGGCACTAACAGGATCTTCTAAAAATACCATAACCATCTGCAAAACAAACTCAAAATGGTAAGGCTGTGCTGGCAACCTTGTCTGACAGTTAAGATCACTCGTCACCAAAGGCGTTTTGAAACTTCAGGCTTATCAGGGTATTTTCTATATTCCTATAAAGAAGTTAGATCTAAGATGTACTTTTTTGGCCCAAATTAAAGCATGAACTCCTTCAAATAGAGCAGCAAGATCTATCTATGATGTTGGTACCCAAGTTTCTTCTCTCAAGTTATGATTTCATTATAGAAGTTTTGAAAAGCAGAGAAACGTGCACAGGCATTTTGAAATGCATTGATTGAATAAAATTAGCAAGTAAGTCTTAAATGCTTCTCTTAATGTGAGAGGCAACACTACAGAGGCTGGAATATCTGGTTGAGGATTAAAGATAGCGTGTTGCAATAGCTTGTTTGGAATGTGCATAGGTAGATTTAAGGGATGTGAGGAAAGCAAAACAAAATTTCTCTGTGCCCAAGAACCTGGCAGGTATCAAGCAGGGTGAGTGCTGCACAGGAGACCTGATATCCAGAGTTTGCATTGAATTTTGTACTGAAAGAAACACGATTAAAAACGCGGAGGCTGGAAGCAAAAGGAACAAGATGCATATGCTCTTAATGGGATTACAGTAGAGTTGTAACAATATCCCTTAATCTCAGCACCGTCCGTCTCTCACAGCATTATCGTTGCTGTGCGAGGGGCTGCGGTTAACGCTGAGGCTGCCGGTGATGCCGGGGAGAAGGAGCAGCAGCCCCGCGGCCAGGGTAGGGATGTGGGGCGGGATGGCCGCCGAGTCCCTCCTGGAGCTGCTCCGTGTCAGGAGCCACCGGGTCGGGCAGGGCTCTGCGGGACTTACCACTACAGGAGGCAACGCTGGGCACCACCGCCACCATCGCACACACAGTAAATACCCGGCTGAAAGGCATCCGAAAGGCGGGCGCGCAGACTCACCCTTCCCGATGCGCTTCTCCCTTCTCGAGCTCCTGGATGACGCCCAGCAGCACCTTGATGGTCTCCTGGCTGGAGCTGATGAGGCTCTCCATGACCTGCAGCTGCGCTTTCAAGTCCACCACTTCGGT
>JAWLRI010000060.1:5335285-5353387 GCA_034781795.1 Crypturellus tataupa | reverse complement strand
CTGCTCGGTTTGCAGCATCGGGGCATGAGCAGTGTTGTGCCTTTTCCCTCTGGAATCATGCGGGATGCTCCCTGTGCAGGGATGCTCCCTGTGCGCCGTCTCCCGCTTCCTTAGGCGCACCCACCGTTGGGAGAGAAATGGCAAAATGTTAAATATGCAGCCGAGGCCAAGGCAGAGCTTGCTTGCATCTCAGACAGGCAAATCCTTGGAGATGCTCCTGCTCCGGGAGGGATAGAGCCGCCTGGCTAGGCGGGCGCAGAGCGAACAGGACCCAGGACAGGCGTTTGAGAGTTTAACTTTATAGTTTCCTCCGTGATAAGTGTTTTTCTGTGATTCGAGACACCCCATGCGGGTCCGTGCTTATGTCTGCGCTTCACCCCTAAGGTGGGAATAACCGCACAGCTGGGGAGCTCGGAGACGGGGAGCATTTAAGTGCAGGATGCACCTGGAAGGAGCAGAGCGTCGGGGGGACGGGCTGTTTCACTGCCCATTGGCCGCGTTCTGCTCCCGTTTGCAGCCTGCGGGGCTTGAGGTCGTCGTTGCTGAAGATTTGTGCCCTTCTCGTGTGTCTCGGGAGCCCTTCGTGCCCCTCTGAAGCACAAATCACCGCTCCGGGTTTGTTCAGCGGGAGCCAGTGTGGAATCGCGCTCTTCTCCGGGGGTCTCGTAAACCTGTGAGCCCGCACAGCGTTTTCTTAAGGAGCGTTTTACCAACTTTGTTAGGATTTTATTTAGTCCTCCTTATGTCAGTATGTTAAATCACAGGGCTCTACCTCCACCTGCTTTATGGTAAAGGGACAAATGCTGCTTTCTTTGGAAAAAACTCTGCTGGTGGTTCTGCTTTCACATCCAGACCTCGGCTCCGTATGAAACCCAGAACGAGCTCAGATTCATCTCAAATTCATCTTAGCGTTCAAGGTACCACCAAAAGACAGGCAAATATTATAATAAAACTGAATAATAACTGCCTCCTCCCTGCTCTTTGGTGGAGCCCCGTCTGTCTGCTCTATAGGACGTCCTTTCCACGGGGAGGAGGACCCCATACAACTTCTCTGTCTTCTTTAATGAAGAACATTAAACTTTACACAGGCCTGTAAACTTCCCTGCCCTCAGTGGGGCTTCCTGATATCAATGGAAGTAAATTGACACGTTTGTCTTTTGCGACACTAACGAAGATATATGTTAATGATACAGTAATGTTGTTATTTTTAATGAAGCAAAAGATAATGTGTGGTAAACCTGCCCCTATCTACATGATGCTAAGG
The DNA here is from genome assembly GCA_034781795.1 of Crypturellus tataupa. Taxonomy (NCBI): domain Eukaryota; kingdom Metazoa; phylum Chordata; class Aves; order Tinamiformes; family Tinamidae; genus Crypturellus; species Crypturellus tataupa. The sequence goes on along the minus strand of JAWLRI010000060.1, from coordinate 5,352,123 downwards.
GGTTATAGCTAATGGAATAGCGTTGGCAGCAGACCAGGAAAACACCCTGTCCATTGCCTGGTGTTCGGGGAAGAGAATAGCCTTTGCCTTGGGCTTTGCAACTTGCATGATCTGGTGCAAAAAAGATATATAAAAAAATACATATATATATATAGTAATAAGTATATGTTTTTGCCCTCGTTTTTGTTGCCATGCTGCAGCCAGCTGGAGAGGTACCACGTGCATAAATATTTGAGTTATCATGAAAATTTTAATGCAATGTGAGCAGCAGCCAAAGAGACGGGAAGAAGCATTCCCGGACTAAACGCGTTTCCCCTGGCCCTTGCTTTACCCGCGCGCTGCTGTGTGTTATCCTTATCCCTTCCGAATATCCCGGAGACACTTTGCTCCACGAGGACTCCCTTGGGAAGTGCTCATCCCTAGCTGCTCATCCAGGGGGATGTCGCGAAGCTCCATGGAGCAAAACGGCTCCTCCGCCTCCATGCGCATTCCCGGGAATGCCACCTTCCCTTCCCCTCCTGGAATGCTGCTCCACAGGGCCCTGCCGCGGGAGCAAAGGAAGTTCCTTCCTACATCGACACGTTTTAAGCCACTGATTTTAATCTTGTTTTGGGTTTATGATTTTAATTGCTTTTTCCTAGACAGATTAATTCTCATTTAGGTGTGGACGTGGAATTAAAAAGATGGCCAGACTTAAGTTGCTTTTGTTCCCCACGATGCCCCCACTATGTGTGTATTAAAGCAATTACATAGCTGAATATTCATCTAATCCTATTCTTAGCATTTAAGTGTTATTGTGCTAGGAAATGATAAATGTCGCCTTATTTGTGAGAGGATTTTCCCTTTTCCCTGATGATTTCTGCCACGATCGTGTTGGAAGGCAGTGGGAATTGAATTGCAGATTTACCCCGGTGGCAGGAAAACGGCGCTTAAAAACACCTTGTTACCACCTGAGTGCATTAAGGTGGGTGCCGTAAGGAGCAACTTTGGGACTGTGTTTTGTGCTTCAATTGCAGCGAGTTATTCAAGAGGGAAGGTGTAAAAAAAATGTCCCTGGGGCCATAGGGACCCCCTCATCACTTGTGCCTAAGTGGAACCTCTCCTGTGCGACCCTATGGCCACATTTGCAAATAGCAATTAAACAAAAACGGATTTAAAGATTTTGCCTTTCCAAGGTGCAAAAGTTCCGCTCTCTTTGCTCCCATTCCGTGCTGGAGATTGATTTCCCGTTGCTTCACCAAGGGGTTTGGAAGCTCTCGCTGCCACGCGTTGTTTAGCACCACGTAGTCTGCAGGGATCCCCCCGGGTATTGCGGGTTGCTCTGCAAGGAGGAAGAAATACAATCCAAATTTAATAACTTCACAGGGAAGAGTGATATTATCCGCGAGACGCAACCATGTATTATCAGCGTTCAGGTCTGCAGATGAATCTTCCCCTGGTTTAACTCGCGTTCTTACTACCCTGCTATTGATCTAGGGCTTCTTTAATTAAGTGGGAAGAGCTGAGGAGGTGTCTGATACGGTATCGGCACCGCCTGTGCATAGGGCTGCTTCTCTAGACCTCTGCCGACGGCCTCCAGCGCTGCCCGTAGGAAAATATTTAAATCTCAGCCTCTTGTTCTCTGTTTTCTCGGAGGAAACGCCGCCAAATTCCTTGGAGCTCCCGAAAAACTCACTCACATAATTTAAGACACAACGAGGTGCAGAAATTGTATAGGAAATATATCTCCTGCACAAGGAGAACCTTGTGCAAGACAAAACTTCATAGCAAGAAGTTCCCTTTAGGTAACAATTTTGTTGATTTCTATTTGTACAATAAAGTTAAAATATTGCAGTTCCTGTCACTGGGCAGGGAGGAGCAATCGCACTCCTGCTAAACCCCCTGCTTTCAGCTAGTAGGTACTAGTATTTTGAGCTCTTCTTATCTATCAAGAATGGTACAGAAAGTCTAAATTACAACGTAAATTCATTCAAATTGTATTTCTCTTATTTTTGGCCTGTGGATTTGCCTAAACAGTATTAATTTTGCTACAATGCTGGGAAACATTGCAGAAACAGTGCCGGTTGGACCCTGCCCTTGGAGGAGGAGCGAGTGGGAATGTTGCCTCTAATGGGATTTCCATTTGGGTAACACAAATGCAAAAGGAACGCTGTCTATATTGACATTGATTAGAAATTCTTGCAGTTTCTTGCAGAAATTCCTGCCTTCCCTCTTTGCACGATCCTTTTTTAATCCAAGGGTATCTAATCCGTGCGTTCCTATCAATTAAATTTTGATTGCACACATTTCCGACGTTGCTTTCAGGCTCTCCGCGCCCCTCAATAAAACAGTTGGGTTAAATATTTTATATCACAACAGTCAAAGCACCAAAAATAGAAAAAAATCGGCTTCGACAACAACAGCCAGAAATGGTCGTTTCTTTTAGAAGTGTTTTCAAGCAGCAAGATCACCTCGCTGGGCCGAAGAGCAGGCTCACTAAATGCACAATATTCCCAGGATTTGTCATGCTGATCCCTCGCTGCAGCGTGTTGGAACATAATTTGGTTGCTGCAGAGACAATATCCATTACCCCGTGGTCTATCACAATTATTGAAGCCACTTTAGTGTAATCACTCTTAACTGAGGATAACATTTTTCCCTTGAAAACAGCTCACCGTTGGCTTTGCGAATCCTCAATTCTGGAGCAGGGAAGAGTTTTCCTGTGGTCTGCACTGTCCTCATCATAGTTTATTTACAGGGTATTCAACATTGATCGCGTTGGATGACTGCAAGCGCGTCGCGCTGCGGCGTTCCCGGCTGCATCCCGCTTGGAGATGCCTGGGAAGGGGCAGGGAGAGGTGGCTGCTCGTGGCTCCGTCCCCTCTGTCCTCATACACCCGTGTTCGCTCTTTGGCGCTGCAAAGTTCTGCTGTTTTCCGTGTGCTCTCCACAAATAGCATTAAATGTGTCCGGGCAGCAGGCAGATCCTCGGAGCGACAAATGAGATATTGGTCCAAATTCCCGTATCATTTTAGTGGAAAAATACCCAAGTGCAGCCCTGCGCGTGCCTGTCCTTCAAGCCCACCCCAAGGCTCGCTCCTCTCCATGAGGAATCCTCCAGGAATTCCTCCCCAGGTAAGGACGGCTGCGTGGCCACGCTGGACCGCGTCTGTTCTGCATCTCCCTCTGTCCTTCCCAAAGCATCCTGGCATGAGACACGAGTGATGCGAAGGGCTTTGGGGACTTGATAATCACAATAAAACTAGAGTTTGGAATCCCAGAATCCTCCTATTTAGCTTTTCTAGCTCATATTAAATACTACATTTGTGCAAATTTCTATAAAAACAGATTTATGCATGGCCTTTCCTTAAAAAAAAAATTTCTATTTGAGTGCTGGCCAGCCCTCGTGTATTGCATTAGCCTTATTAGCTGTGTAAAACAAAATCTGTGAAACAGATTTTCAGTTGAAATGGTTTTTAACATGGAGGGGTAGAAAAAGGAGGGAAAAGAGCAACTGCATTTAGGAAAACCAAAAAATAAATGGACTGACCGCCAGAAACCTGAACCGCTGTGATTTCACTTGAAGGACATAGTATTCAACACTGAAGATGTTGAGAGCTTTGTGAGTGAAATGGTTTTGTATTGAATTGAACTTTCTTTCAAAAAGAGTCCTAGAAAAATGATAAATGGAGTTATTAAATTATTAATCATTATTCTTGGCTTTCCTTCCATGGAAGTAAGTGCAAAGCACTTTCCAAACAGGGAATGCGTTATATGTTATAATCGTGCATTTCATTAAGTTCTTCACCTAAAAGCCTTTTTCAGAATCAATCGCTGTTAAACTATCGCGATGGGCACAATTTCTGATTTTTATGAGGGTAACTTGGGTTTTTTATTTATCTATCTCTACATATGTGATCAGTATTCCTGAAACTAACTTATTTAGCCATGAACTTGAGGACTTATTCATCCATTGGCCTCTAATATTTTACGTAGAGAGGTATATTTCTCTGTATATAGTGTGTTGTCTGTGGCACGTGTGTAAGCATTAGAGCAGCTAAAGGAGTTCCGCAGCATTCCGAGTCTCGCGCTGCTGGGAATGGTGGATTCCCAAGGTCCTGGTTGTGTGGAGTTCATTCCGAAGGAGGAAGATTCCACAAGGAAAATTCCAAAAAGCCCTTGCGGGACATGGGGCCGAGCCGTGTGTCCGTAGACGGGAAGGGTGTGCGGGTGCTTCCCCGATCCCGGCGCACGGAGCGGCGCTCGGGGCTCTGCGTCGCTGCTCGGCGCCTGCTCTTCCGTTGCATTCCCAGTTTTTATTTTTGCTCGGATCATTAGCACATCAGACGTTCGTATAAATGTTTAATGCTGTTTACCCCAAATCCTTGCAATCGGCTAGGACTGCATATAAAACAAGGCAGGATTCTTATTCTGGCGACCTTAGCAACATCGGCGGCAGCCCCTCGCGCCTCGGTTCCTTGTTCAGCTCATCCGCACGTGGAAGCCTCAGCTGGGACCTCCTTGTCCCCCAGATGCTCCTGGTTTTGAAGAGCTGCAGGTTTTGCACTCATGGAGACGTCTGAGCTCCGCAGGTGGTAGAAACCAGCTGGATAATGAATATTTTTGATAGAGGTTACACTAAATACACTTAAATATCCACAAAGCCCAGCGTGTTTGGAGCAGCGCTGGCATAAGGACCTTTGGAAACTTGAAATAGGATCTTTTTACTCATGAGAAAAGCATCATTGCCTTAAATTCCTTCTCAAATGCATGGAAGGGGCCTCCTTGCACTGAGTGCAGGACATGTCTCACTCACTCCGCGAATGCTTCAAAATCCCCGGCGATTTTGGGGAGAATTGGTTAGAATTTTGGTTCTTTGCCTTGCTCGGAGTGACCCGCCGCAGATGACAACAGTCGCCGAATCTGCCTGAGCATTAAATATCCACCCAGGATTAAAATTTAATAATGTTGTTAGCTATTGCTAAATAGTTAATGGGCTACGCCAAAAGCACCTACTGTACAAATATGGCCTGTAAACAATTACAGGGTTTTATTAGCATTGTAATTAAGAGCGCGCTGGCTGCCGTGGTAGCTCACTAAATGCAAGGGAAGCTTTGAAAAGTAAACGTATGATCCGTGGTAAACTCTCCCGCAACATTTAATAGATTTTCCTATCAGCCGACTTCTGAAGATAAATTTTGCAGCAGCGACGCACGCGTGTTTGGATCTGTATTCCGCAGGGGAGGCTTAAAGGAGCAATATTGGATCAAAGAAAAAAGTTGTTTCATTAGGAGGATGACACTAAGAGGAGAATATTTCATTATTTTATGCAGGGAAACAGGAAAAAAATGTTGATTAACTTTCCAAGGACCTTGAAACTTTGCACAGAGCCTCCCCTTTTGGAGCTCAGCCCAAGCTGCCATTACAACGCGGAGCAAGTTTCTCTAGTGTTTTTTCCTAAAAAAAAAAAAATACTTAAATATGACAAAGAATTCTCTCACATTCATGTTCCATTCGTGTTATTCGAAGCTGGTTTGATTTTCTGTGTTTATTTGTCCAGCGAACACTGCTGTTTTTAGAAGCTTTTGCACTGGACTCACACATTGAGACTCCCTGTGTCCTCCCTAGTTCTCACCATGGGAATTAGGGGGATCTTCCTCCGCTGTCCTCTCTTTCCAGCCACTCCGGAGCCTCCGAAGTTCCTCAGCCTGGGCTGGAATCCGCCGGGAATCAGCTGCAGGATAAGGAGGAGGCACTGCAGGAATGCCGGGAGTGCTCGTGCTTGCAAACACCTATAGACCAGGACAAGTCCTTAGAGAGGAAAAGGTGGTCACAGGCAGGCAGGAAATACAGTTACTATATCAAAAAATGCAAACTTCAGTGCATTTAGAAGCCTTTTTTTTTTCATATAGGAGGGAGGTTAACAGTAATTTCTTCAGATGCCAAATTCATCTTCCGCCTGTTGCAGCATGTGCATAAACTTTGATTCCTGACCAGCCGCAGGTAGATAAACACAGAACTTGATCAAAGCCAGCAGAATAGAAAGTGCTTTCTTGGAAAAAATAAGAGAGAAGCAGAAGCTGTGCGTTTGCTGATGGATTAAGTGGAAAGGACTGGATTTGCAGGAGTGCCGGTGACATTTCTATGTGCAGGAAGCTCAGTGTACATTTCTGTGCTTGCGAAAACAAGGGAGTTTACAGATTATTTGAGTAAATGATGATCTGTGAGAAGGCACACTGAGCAGAGCAAAGGTTGTCTTCCGTTCTCCTGGGCATTTACGAACCATCTGCAGAACCTTTTATAAATGATGGGCTGAATTATGCCTTCAGCCTGGTCGTAAATGGGCAATTTAATGTCCCCCGTCGCCTTTCCCTTTCGTATTTGTATCATTAGCCTGTGCTGAAAGACTCATCAGGTATGTTGGCACGGCGGAGAAAAAGTAATTCTGAAGGAGAGACAACAGCTGCTGCGTGGGAGTGGGGATAGGAACTCCCTCTGCAAAGGAGGGAATTTATCCGGCTGGGTTTGGGGAGCAGGGCGCAAATGAGGCGGCTCAACATGCAGCAGAGGAGCTAACGTCGTCTTGAGCATCGTCTCTGTTAACAGATGCTTCGATTGCAGGTAATGCAGATCTGAAGAGTAACCAGGAAAGCTCTGGGCTGCCTTAGAAAGCACAGAACATTCCTGTGTGGTCTGTGATGCTGTGCGTGGTGCGGAATTACCTTGGGAAGGAGTCAGGAATACGTATTTCCTATCTGACTGAGCTATATGTAGAATCAACAATCTTTCCAAATGTATTTTCTGAGTAATCCTGCTCGTTATTTCCCAGCACTCTTCCATCCTCAGCTGCGGGGAAGGACAGGACTTCCCCGTCGGAACTGTCAGCCTCTCTGCAGCAGACAGGGCTGGACAGGGTCTGCACGAGTCAAATTTGCCATTTATTAAATTGGAACTTACAGAAAAGGAAACAGTTTTTTTTTGTTTTTTTTGTTTTTTTTTTTATATAAAATACAGGTTTTGGGTACTTACGATGATGTCTCTGCGCTCCAGAAATTGAAGATTAAAGCTCCTTTTTGTCATTTCTTTCCCTTTTTTTCATGGTTTCTCTCAGAAAGAGATACATTCAGTACTGCCCTTGTGTTTCTGTTGCACTTTATGTTTTTTCTTCATTTCTAAGCACCGTCGTGCCTGAACATCCCACTTAATGAAATTAAAACTTGGGGTTTAAGTGGGATGCTCACTCTAATTACTTCTTAGGCATTTCTTCCCTGAACATGGTATTGACTTTCCAGATGCAAATACTGAAATTGTATTACATTTTTGGCAATAGCATTTATTACCTTCCAAAGCCTTTAATGCCTGAGCAATTTTTATATGAAGAATATGTTGCAAAGTCTTCAGTGAAGAGGCTGGTAAAACCATGAAACCAATAAATAGAAAACTTTTCAAGAACCAGGCTTTCAAATTGGCTTTTTATTTTCTCAGCAGAATTTTCCATATCCATTAGTGAATTTAAATGCTAGGATTATATCCCTGCATTACTCAATGCTCAGCAATATTATGTTCTGGCACCAAGTGTTACGTTGTCCTATCCTAATTCCCGGATTTTGTGTATTTTTATTTTGCAGGGGAGTTTCGTGGCGTGCATGACTGCCATTTTAAGGCAAATGGAAGACTATCACTACGCTCATTTAATCAAGACTTTTGGAAAGATGAGGTCAGATGTTGTGGTAAGTCTAACGTGTTTCACCTCCTGATAGCGTATATATTTTTTTTCTGGTTCCTATTTATTAATTACACTTATGAGATGCAAACAAAACTTGTTTCAAATGACACGATGGGATATGAGAACATGTATTCAAGCACCATGACTTCTTATATTTTCTGAATTTGCAAAGGGCAGTCTCAACCTTCCTGCTTTCTATAGGAATGCAGTTCAGCTCTGGAAGTGTTTAATATCTGAAAACAAGCTCTCAGATGCTGGATTTAAGGTAATTAAAGTATTAGGAAATAGCAATGCCAAGCTATTACGAAAACTGTTTTGTTTAGGAAGAGGCAAAAAGCAAAGCTTTCATGAAGAAATAATTTTTTATTATTAAATCTTCCGGATGTCCCAGTTTTCTTCATTTGCTTAAATGGCTTTTACTTATGGAACTGCAAGCTTTAAAAATGGCACAAAACATCTTAACCTTAAAGATGCCCTTGGTTGTTAAAAAAAGCCATAATAATTGAAACTCATCTCCTCAGAATCGTTCAGGAGCCTAACTAAGCCTACGACACGACTTAATTAGAGCATAATAGAAGAGAGTTTATAGCTAAGGAGATAACTCTCTAATGACCTGCAACTATCATTGCCATATGGCAAGAGCGTGCTGCAAAGCAGCTACCAAACTCCTTGGCTGAGATCCATCAATTAGCGGCTGACCCGCCGGCTGCTCCGCTGTGTTACATTACCCACACTCTGCCCGGGGATTCTCCTAGGCATTTTAAGCAGCTTTCAGCTGTATTTTAATCTTCGAGATGGCCGCTATTTAGATATCCGTCCTCCTTCCAAATCCCAAGCCCAACACAAGAGAAAATCAAGGTCTTTTATTTGCGTGATTAATTTGTGTTGGGGCTTTCCGAGTTTTGCCTTTCATCTTCAAGGTTTTCTTCTCAATTCTGTCAACATTCAGTAAGATTTGAGCTCTTTGCCCTGTGCCATGTTGCAGACAAGGCACTAGATCCTTCCCTGTTCCCTCTACTTGCGCCTGCTCCAAAGGATAAGGAAGAAACTGGCCACGGAGGGGACTTGGGACAAGGAGAACAAACTCTAGGGGCGAAGGAAGGACATGGTGACACTGGGAGGGCTGCAGATTAGAAAGGGGGCAAGGAGGAACCTGGAATTATTAGAATTATTAGAATTATTAGAATTATTAGAAGAGAAACAGAGGGGAGATGCTGTTCTGCTGCTTCATAAACCATCCAAACTCTTCTGTTTGTCCCTTGCTCTAGGATCGCTCTATCTTTCTATCTTTCTCTCTGTGTTTCTCTAAAATGCACCTCTAAAATATTTTAATCCAGTTGATTAAATGATAATGTATGTTAATGGGAGCTAACATACCTATTAATCTGGCAACACATCAAATGGATAATATGTTAATGGCAAATTACAGTACTTTTAATTTAAAAATATTAGTCAAACAAATGGAGGTGTAACGGCAACACACTGCAAATTCTGCACTAAAGGGAGGTGCAGAGAGTGACCTTCTTCTTTCCTGAATTAAGTTAATTATCGCTTAGGAGATGATGGGGGGTAACGTGCTAATAACGTGTTCGGGTTGTGCCTCTGGGTAGCAGTGTTTCTGCACCGTCCTGTCCTGTACCTAGGCCTTTTCTTGGGCAAAAGCCCCTTCCTTTAACAACTTAACGTCTTTTCCGTTCCTCTCTAACCCGACAGTTTCTTTAGCTCTCCTGCCGGTGCCCTTTGACGGACTCGCTCTTCAGAGCTTGGATTAAGGGGGGATTTAACTCTAACCCGCGCGTCTCCATATGCAGGTGGTTTCTGCGTCTGCCGTTACACGGGTTTTAGTCTAATCCCGCAGGCGTGGGGATAACAGCGATTTAAAAGTGAGACTGGATTTCCTCAAACAGAAGTGCCTTGGGAGCTGCAGGAGGTCCGTCTATTTGGGAATGCTGCTTCCCTGCTATCCTGGATGGATTTGCGTTGGTAGCTGAAGGGAGCTGGGGAGTTGCATCCCTGCTCCTCTCCCACAGCTTTTCTAGCAGCATTTTTAATGACTGGAACAGTCTGAAAATCTGCTCTCTGGGTGTCTATGGGAACACACCAGGAATTCCCAGCTCCGCTTTCCAGCTTCCTCCTTCCCAAAGAGCTGGGTTGTGCTCATAATATGAGGTTAACTCATCCAAACCAGTTGCTTTTCTACAGGAAGGATAAAACTGGAGAGAAAGCAATGTTGTAAATACATGAAGGGGCAGTAGGCATCAGAAGCTTTCTATTTTGATGGACAATTTGATTATTACACTGGATTGTATTAAAAAAAAAACAACAGGTGAAAACAGGGCTATTAAAAAGTGAATGTCACTAGATTAAAATGTATAGTTTAATCTGCAAACTAAATGCAGTCGTGTGTGGCACAACCTCCAGGTCAGTGCAGTGCCAAGGACAGCCCAATGTCCTGCATCCTGAGGGCATTTCTGTGTTGTGTCCTCAGCATCCGTGCGGCTCCCCCATTCCCAGCAATTTAGGAGCCAGGAGAAACTTCCAGGAAGAGCAATAAATCAAGGGAGAAAATCCCACAAAGTTGCTGGCTCTCATGTACGAACAATTCTTAGGAGAGTGGTAACTTCAGATTTGGTTTTCATTGAAACAGTTATGTAAAAAACAGCCCTAGTTAAAAGTCCAACAAATGTAATATTTAGTGTTTTCTTTTCGTAGAAATTTGACATTTTAAAGATAGAGGATATAAATGCTGTTATTGAGAAGATACAGCAAAAGAAAAGTATTCTGTCCTTGGACGAGAATAGAAGTTTTTAGTCCTACGTGCAGTGGATCAAAGATGTTTTCCAGTTATTCTATCTGGCTGTTTTTTCCTCTGAGCATTTGATATAACTTAAAATGCTAGGTAGTAATTACAGATTCCCAAATTGTACAGGAGGATTTACACTGTAAAGTACACGAGGTTTCTGTTCCAAAGTGCTGTTTGTTTATATCTCTGCAGAAATAAATTGGTTTATGCTACCAAATTAACTTTGTTCTGGGTCAGGCTTTCCCTCGCAGAAGCAATTACCAGAGGTACCGTGATGTATCGGAGTGTTTTGAGCAAGTTTGCACCTTCAAAAAGGTCCCATCTGCAGAGCTGTACACACCTGTACACATCTGTACACATCTGTACACGTGCCGCTACCCACTGCAAGCCCCAAGGGTGGCTCCGATGTCCTCATCGCTCCCAAATCGATGCTTTCCATCAAGGTTTCCTTGAGAAATCAGGAATCCGCTGCTGTTCCTGAGCTCATGCAAGTTGTTTACAATGCAGGATTACTATTACTGCTGGTTTTGAAAAGTTTAAATACAATGGTGGTGGAATTTCTATATATTGTGTAGAAATATAAGTTGGCTATGTATGTTGTATATGAATAATGGCTTTTTATCCAACAGGACGATAAGATGCTTTTTAAATCTGGTTGCTGATAACTGACTTCTCCACCATACCTATCATTTCCTGTGGATTGAGTGGCCTCAACCCAAATATTTTCTCTCCTTTTAGGACTTCCTCATGGAAACGTTCATCATGTTCAAGAATCTCATCGGGAAGAACGTCTACCCCTTCGACTGGGTCATCATGAACATGATGCAGAACAAGTAAGTGGGGAGGCAGGAGCTGGGGGCCGCCTGCGCCGCGTCGGAGCCGGAGCAGCGCGGTTGCTTGGAAACAGGGAAACACGAGGATGCGGCAGCGGGGCTGCCGTTGTCACCCCCTGCGCTGCACATAGTGAAACTGGGCTCTGCGGGCTCTCCTGGGGCGTCTGGGGACAGTTTGGAGGCGCTTGGAGCACACTGTGCATTAAGGGTGGCACCAAAATTCTGCTTTCCGGCTGTACATGCTGCTATATGTATACTATAAAAATAATATTCCCTCAAGGCTAAACGCTGTGTTTTGTACATGACCTTAGAAGCTAGGGGCTGCCGTATGCCCGTGCCGAGCTGTGCCTATCATTTCAGTGGCAATAACAAAAGGAGTGACAGGGCTTGCATAGTACAACCAGGTTCCCTCCGCCTGATGATGAAGTGACAGGCTGTGCGTTTCCAAACCCTGATTTTTCTTTTTGTTTTTTTTTCCTCAATAATTGCAGCATTGTCGTTATTTAACGCAATTTTGTGTCATATTTTGTTTGTGACATTTATTAAATCTGTCAGGCACATTTATGTGTACTGTGATGAAAGTGCAAGGGAAAAAGCACTATATTTACTAGTTGCCTGGAGAAATCTCTTCTGTGCTCACTGCTAGCTGCCATGGCTATAAAGTTGTCAGTGTTTACCTATATAAAACCTGGTATTACAGTTCCTATTTTTATTATAAAATCCACTATAACTTGAGTCTTGGCTTGCAAAGTTGTCCTTGCCACCCAGTAAAATCCGTTCTTAACATCTGCGAGTTGTGGATTCAGCCCTCCCGAGTGATGCTGTGGGACCGTGGCTGCTCCCTTGCATGTGGCTGTTGCTTGGAAAGCACCTGCTGATCTAAATAACCCCCGTCTGGGGCAGATCTGAGACTTATGGGGTTTCTTTTCTAAAGCTGTTGAACGTGGCCCTTGTTGGAGAACTGCAGCCTCCGCGAGGGTTGTGTTGCAGCGACATCCTCGGTCTGGCGCCCTCTCCAAAGGGGGATGCTCCTGCACTTTGCAAAACGTTTTAGGAGGTGGAAATACGAGCGGGAAGGTCTCTGCTTGGACATCCCTTGGCCCCTCACACGACTCCTTCCCCAGCCCCGCTGAGGCTGCGGGTTCCTCCTTGGCCCTTGGCGCTGTGCGTGGTCCCTTTGCAGGTTCCCTTGGTCTTGCTTTGCAGCGGTGGCACCAGGCAGAAGCAAGAGCCAAAGTGCAGAAGCGACTTCCCACCCTGCTCCTCTTTTTCCTGTTTTTCTTTTTTCCTTAAAACACAAAAATGGCTCTTTGCGTTTCCTCATTCTGAAGGCTTGGAGTACTATGAAATGGGACGCAACACCCTCAATTAGGATATTAACTTGTTCATCCCTAATTTACAAATTAATTCTCATTTCACCAGCTCATGTTTGTAGAAGCGTCTGAATTCAGGAGAGAGTTTTTTTCGGCCCCTTAGATTTCCTTGAAGGAAACTAGGAAGTATTTAAGAATAAGCTCCATCTGCTAAAAGCAGTGGCTCATCTCCATAGAAATGCCCGAGCATGCTGTTTTGCGTCACTCTTGCAGGATATTTATTTCTGCAGATTGAGTATTGTTGTGAGATGAAAAACAGGAGCCAATTTTTAAAGTAAGCTGATTTTTTAGAGTTGTAAATACGAGGGCAGGATGGAAGTGGAGAGAAGTGTGAACGGGAGCGTTTGCAGGGGACGTTCGCCAGCACCGAGTTAGTTAGGCAGGTCCTGCTTCTGCCTTAACTCACTAGGAAGCATTTGCTTAAGTAATACAGATAATAACGTGCTGTGTTGCCACATATTGCACCAAAACGAGCACAAAGACCTCCATATTCAGTGAAATAACAGTTACTTTTTTGCTCTTGGCTGCGTGTCACAATATTCTCTTTACAGACGTGGCTAGTTCAAGCCCCCGAGCAGGAGGTTTAACATTAGGACCCGCTGAGGAGCCAGTGCTGAAGGAGGACAGGGCAATATCCAGGGTGTCCTGGCCCAGTTTTTCACCTTTGCTTTGTGTTTTCAGCAGCGTTTTAAACATGCTCAACTGCTAGCAAGTGGCTCCTAGCTGCGTTCGGTGCCTAAAAATACAGATGAGCTCAGGTAGTTTTAAAAGAAAATGCTCTTCAAGTTTTGAGCATCACTGCTGGAAATTGCTAATCATTCTGTTGGGATACTTGGGCAGTAAATTGCAGTTACCGCGGGGTTTATGGGCCTTCGCCGTGCAGGAAGAGTTATGTGCGTGGAAGCGAAGGCTCCGAGCAGATGAAGAGGAGGAGTTTTATGGGCCGTGCTGACAGCTGCTCTGATGGCTGCGTCACGGCTACCTGGCAGATCCCGGGATTGAGATGTTGGCCGGATCTCCAGCGCTTCCCGGGGCAGCGATCCCGGGATACACCCCAGGATACACCTGGACTATTGCATTGAAGGGCTGGGAGGTGCCGGGAGGTTTTCCTGGGGTTCACGGGAGGAACGAGGAGGACTTTGGGGACAGATGCTTCATTCAGTGATCTCTTACAAAAGAAACGCAAGTGCTTTTGGGTTGGTTCAGGACGGGAATGCAGATTTTGACCAGGGTGACCCGGAGAACAAACCCTCCTATTCCCGATTATTAAATTGTCCTTGGGATTCTGTCATTACCTGTACAGTAAAGCTTAAGAGCCTAGAAACACATCCAGATACGTAATTCCTGCCACGACATAATTCCAGGAGGAAACTGCCTCCTGCATCCCGCCGTTCCCATAGGCAATGCAGGAGCTGAACCTCCAGCAACATCTGCATTTTACAAAACATCTTCCCATGCAAAAATGGGGAAAATGGTTTGAAAAGTCAGAACTATTCTTGAAACTGGAATTTTTTTCCTGCCCTGCCTTAGAAACCAGTGAGTTATGTGATTACGTTTGTGCTTATGTAAGCTGCCTAGGTAGAAAACCAGGTTGTTCCAAAGAAGAGAAGTATTTTAAGATTCTGCTCTTAAATTATGTCTGAAGATATAAACTATCATGCAATTTTTACATCTCTGGAAAATAGTTGTGCTTCTCTTTGTGCAGCTGGTTTTAGTAGAAGCGTTTTTTTCCTGGGATCTCATTTCTCCATTGATGAAATAAGGATATTCCAGCTGTTCAGCTCAAGGCGCTGGGGGTGCAAATGAAGAGATTCATAATTATAAAGCCAACAAGTTACAACCACTATAGAAATCTTGTGAAAACCCCTTCTGCCATCGGGACGGTGGCTGGAATCACCCAAATGAGTTTGCAAATTTAAGCAATGGTTGGAAGCGATGCCAGTGCCACATTCCCAAATATAAAATATCTCTTTTCTGGTTGTTTTCTTTTGGCTTTTTTCTGGCACACACCACAGGGCATGAAGAAGCAGGTGCAGCTCCTTGCTCCTTATAAAAGCAAGTGTGAGGCAGCTAATTAAATGAAGCTGAAGGTGCTAAGTCAAAAAGGCTGTTGGCTCTTCTCAGTTCTCCTTAATGGTAAAAGCAGCATCATGTGGTACCTATTTTTAAAACTGATGGTGAAGCGAGTTTCGCCTGAAATTGTTATTTTTCCACGTCAGCTTTGTTTGAAATAATACTGTTATGCGTTTTAAGATATTTAGTAGGTGATAGAAGTGCTGCTTGTTTGGGGTTATGTTAATTTTTTGCTCCTCCAGCATGTAAAACCCACATTCTCTCCCTCTTCAGAAGCAAAATGTTTGTATATTCAAAAAGCAAAGATTGACTTCTAACTAATCAGTCTATTTTAGGCAGTTTTTTGGTTACTTTTCCTGTAAAATCAATTGTTCTGCCCTCTAGTTTTCTCCTTAGGTTTGCTAAAAAGCAAACAAAAAATCCTCAGAAATGGAGACCCCATTTCCCTCCTTTCTTCTTTGCTGCTTGAATTCTGAGAGATGAATTTGGGCCTTGATGGAGAGCAAATCTCCTAATAGCCTCCGTCTGAGGTTTCCTCACTGTAAAATTCCTATCTGGCCGGGGTGGGAAATGAATAACAACTTCATCTGTATTTCCTCCTGCTTCCAATTTCCTTCTTCTTCCATTTGAAGGAAGAATAAAAATGAGAATATCGGGAGTCATTTCAGTGCGTTGTTTCAAATCCCTCTGTTTTTACCCCCAATTTTTTCTGCCCGGTGGCTGTGGCACATGAAGTGAACGTGGTAGGAGGAGCAGCTTGGTTAAACAGCAGCAGTTTGTGCCTTGTAAAATAGCATTTTGCATGAATTTTTAATAATTCACAAGAAAAGTGACCAGTGCAGTTACGAGTTTAATAGAATTTTGATAAAAATGTGCCAACATTTTGGTTTTGAGCTACTGAGTAACTGTTGTTTCTGTTTCCTTCGCCATTTGACTACACTGATGCCCATGTCTTACTCTGTAGGCCTGGTCAAGGTGATGGTACATATTAAACATATAGAGATATACATATAAAAATCTCTCTCTCTGAGATGCGTCCCCTGCTTATTGATAGACATAATGTGTTGGAATTTGCCTTCCTGTTTTTGCACAGCATCATTTGGCACTTTGAGACTCGCTGGTCCAGCAACAGACCCAGGTGGTCACAGGAGAGACCTGCTTGGGCTCTCCTTCACACGTGGCTTCTCCATGTGCCTTTGTGGCTCTTTTTTTCACCATAACGGTGCTTTGGTATCTTCAGATTGCTAGGAAAGCAGCCAGGAGAAGAGGTATTTCTCTAACTAACCCACTAGAGCGGGGTTGTAGGTCTCTAGAAACCGTTTGCTTCCTCCCTTTCCCCAAGAAATTCCCGTTTGCCGGAGGAATTGCAGGATAAAATCTCCCTCCGCGAGACCGCACAGTCTGCAACGCAGGTGGGGTTGCAAATGGGAAACAAGGATTAAGGAAAAAACCTCAGGGAATCGCAGCACGAAAATGAGCAGCGAGGTGAGAACGGTACTTGTAATGTGAGTTGATAAGCAACGCGGCAAAGGGTTTTTTTTTTTTAAAAAAACTGTATTTATAAAAGGCGCTCGCTCGCTTTTGGCACGCACACGGGGTGATAAGGATGGAGCACGCCCGGCTGTCAGCGCTGCTGCAGGCAGCCCCTTGGCTGAAACCAGAGCGGTTTTTACAGCTTCGTTTGCTCCAGTTCCTGCAAAGAAATTAGAAATTTAGGAAGAAATTTAGGAAGAATTCATTAAAAGAAATATGCTGAGTATATGATTGGTTCGTGCAGCATGTAAAATATATGTTGCATTCCAATATTCCATTTGCTGATAAGAGACTTGCAAAGGGACCAAGACTGTTGGTGTGAAGATACCTGCCGCTCGCTGGGTTTGATCCCAGCGGAGTCTCCATTGGATCCCAGCGAAGCCGGGCTGAGTTTTGGACATTTAGTGCCAGGAAACGGCAGGTCGGGTGTGCAGCTCCGGGTGCTCCAAGGAGCTCCTGGTGCCGAGCAGGGATAACGCGCTGCTCCCGAGTCTTTCCTTCGTGCATCTCCATCCAGC
>JAWLRI010000060.1:5270421-5328313 GCA_034781795.1 Crypturellus tataupa | reverse complement strand
GTGCTGCTCCATTGATCAAAACGGAACTTCCATAAAAGCACATTTTTCCCAATCCGGGCCTGGAGGTCTTAGACAGCTAAAAAGCGGCTTATCCCGTTGTTTGGTTCTAATAGGAAAATCCAGGAGTTAGTCTTGGTGTTCATGTGTCACCAAAGCAGATGTGATGATTGCAACAAGCTCATCTGGTGATCAAACCAAAGTATCTGGATTCTTTTTCAGAGCAGTTCAGTTAGCTTTATCCTAAACCAACATTTAAAAGTAAAATCTAAATTAATATTATTGAAGTATTTCTATTTAAGCATCACCTTCCCCAGAAAAAAAAATCAAGGTTTTCTTGTTTTCTGTTGACTTTAATTTTGCTTTGATTTTAAAATGACATTTTTAACATGCTTTTAATTAACATTTTAAGCTGCCTTGTGAATCTGTGCCTCCTCCTTCTGGATATTCCATAGCAGGGAATTGGGAATAGCTCGCACCCTAAAGCCGACCAATGTTCCCAAGGGCAGAGATGGCCGGAGCCGCTGGGTTCCAGCTGCTTTTCCAGCTATTTTGTGTCTAGGTGTTTTTGCAGCTGCAGTGTATGGAGGATTCCACATTATTTGCTCTTCGTGTTCACTAGAATTAATATAGGGGAAAAAATGAGAGTCACAACTTAAAGAAAATAATGTTATATAAAGTAATGAGATTGTTCGAAGGCTTAATTAGATGGAGCAGATTGAGTGTGTTACAGGGATGTCTTGAGGCAACATAATTAAATTGTAGGCATAATCCTCCCCGTGTTAGAACTGATTTTATCTTCGCAAGGCAAGGTACATGAGCCAGTCCTTCCTGCCATGTTAAATTACTAATTCTCTGGGAAGACTAGCGGATCTCACGGAATTACTGCATTTTAAGAACACAAAACAAAACGGGACAGAAATCTAAATATCCAATTGTTGATATTCTGGTTACACGGATAACTCTAGCTTCCAACAGAGATATAAATATATATATATATATAACATGTATATGTGCCAGGGGCAGGAATCTTTTCACAGAGATGGGCTGTCCCTTACCTGCCACTTGCACAGTGAAAATTTCAAGTTTCCAGGAGGAATCCAGTGTTTATTTTGCAAAATGGAGATTAGGATACCAAGGAATAATATGTTTACTCTTCAGCAGCATGAATATGTAGTGACCTACTTACACCACGCCACTTGGCTTTATTTTTCAAGGTTGTCAACCAGCTGCTATTGTAATTTAGGCAGCGTCCCCTTTAGCAGAGCAATAAATGATACCGGCTACTGAATTAGCATTGTGGAAGTGGAGCATAGGAGGAGCTTCAAAGCAGTGTTCATTGGGAGCGTTTTTATATGTTATTCTGTTATATGTAAAACAGTGTCTGCCTTATAAGTGCTTAAAATTGCATTTTGCTTATCTGCAAGTTAAAATGCTGGCGGTTTTGGGGTATGAGTTATATTTAATGTTAAATACTGAAACTTAAAATAATAGTTCACTTTTTTTTTTTGCTAATAAACCGAATTTTTAATGATCTTTTGATTATCTTGAGGTGTTTTAGGGAGAAGTGATTTTACCCCGTTTCTTTTCCTCCGCATGTGCTGCTTGATCAACGCAATGAGCATCCGCGTGGGACGCGGGCGGCTTCACAGCGCTGCCCAACGCCGTTTGCACACACCGGGATGCCCAGTGTGCCACGTCCAGGGAGTAACTATGCCATTTTCTCTTGGTCTTTCAGAGTCTTCCTGCGAGCAATTAATCAGTACGCAGATATGCTAAACAAAAAATTTCTCGATCAAGCCAACTTCGAGTTGCAGGTAGGAAAAACACCGAGCACTTTCTTTGCGTTGCAGTACGTTTCTGTCCCAGTCTGTGGTTCTGTCCTATGCGTAATTCAGGGTCCCACGAGCTCCATCCTGCAGAGCAGCACTGTCCCCTCTGCAGCCTGCAGAAGGCCCTGGCGTGAAAACAAATATGTGCATTAAGTTAATGGCAATCGTATATAAAATATAGATATTTTGTTAAATAGAGAAACCTCACACTGATACGTAACCGACTCATCAAAGCCCAGTTACGTTTCATGGCTGGGAAGCATTTCCTTGGAAAGCCACACGAGCAGACGAACGTGGTTTTCCTTAGGAAGCAGTTTTTTCCATGGTGTTTGCTGTTTTACCATTATTTATGTGCTTAAGTTAGCTGCTTCCAAGCTGTTTTGTAGATATGCAGAAAAGCATTTCAGAGAATTAACCTGTTCTTGTCATTTTGGGGGCTTTCAGCTCTGGAACAACTACTTTCACCTGGCGGTTGCTTTTCTTACCCAAGAGTCTCTACAACTGGAGAATTTTTCAAGTGCTAAAAGAGCAAAAATACTTAACAAGTAAGTCCTATTCGTCTTCTAAATCATGGACAAAAGCTTGAGGTCTATTAGCATAATTTTAGTCTAATTTCATAGTTAAACCCATTCAAATTGAGATGCAATCAGGGTATAATGAAAGGTTGGTTTTAAAAATACGAATCAAGTATTGCATGTGTTTCTACCCTCGAATCAAGACCTAAATTATGTGATTCACTACTGCTGAAGATAGTGTTTTATACTGCAGGATGTTCCGAAAGTCAAGAATTTCGGAAGTATTAACACATTACCAAACTGTTGGTTCAAAAAACACTGTTACTTTGTGCTTATTCCAGCCTTGCACTAGCCGATTTCTGCTTCCAGTTCGGACTTCAGGTTGAATTGAATTTCAATTGGATTCAAACTGGGCAGTCTGTGCCTTCCCTGGCTTTCAAAGGGAATTTTTAATCCTCCTGTGCTCGAGTGCACAGGCATCCGGCTCGGGGCTTGCTTGGTGGAATGGGGATACTTGCACATTCCAGGGAAAAGCGGGATGAAGCAGAGCTCAGCTTCTGCACTGGGGGTATAAGGCTCCTAAATAACATGAAAGTTGCACATCTGCAGAGCAAACCAAGCTGTAAAGGGCAGGTAAACTTTATGGCATTAGGTGCAGGATGCATCGACCAAAAATGCGTTTGCGCACGATGGGAGCGACGTCCCCTTGGGAGGCTCAAAACTGGCTGTTGCGGGGCCCTGGCCGTACATTTGTGTGAACTGATATCCTCTGGATGGAAAATAAAGATTATTTTTATGTAGAACTACAGTGTTAGAGCAATGCAAGAAATCAGCATCATTCTCACGGATGCTCTAAGCAAACAGGTCATTTGGAGATGCTACTTGATGAAGTTGGCTGAATTGTAAATCTCTGTTATAATAATTTTACAAACTGTTATTTCAGTTTAATCATGTTTGGGAGGCAATATCTAAGGCAGGAAGCGGCACAGAACGCAATAATAATATTAATGATAATAATAAATGTGCTATTTTGGAGCACTGACTTTCCTTGGGGTGTGAAACCGGTCAGTTCTGTGCCAAAGCGATGGAAATATTCACCTAGTCCCATATCGCCCTCATCCTCCTCCTAAAGGTTATATTTCAATTAATGCTTCTGGCATTTAATACTTTAAAATGTAATTATTGTAATTTGTAAGTAAGTTTCACTAACCGCTGTGTATAAATGGTAGTTAATAGCAGCTGTTTAATGATGCAGAAGAATTTATTTAATCCGTACTAATGTCAGGGGATCTCACAAGTATCCCCTAACAATCCGCCAAGCTGACGGATATTTCCAATTTGCTAATTTTATCATTGAAGTATTGATTTTAAAATAGAAATATTTTCCTAGCGTGCCTGTGTTGTTGGAGGTCATTAAGGTCCCGATCCGGTTATGGAAACACATTTGCTCTGCAGCTTAGGGAGCATCCAGGAGTTTGCACTGGTGGCATCAGCGCCCCAGGTGTCCCAGGGTGCTTCTCCTTCTGTTTTCTAGCACAGCGCCTTGCTCAGGGTGGGTAAAAATAAAATGTGTTGCGGGTCTTAATGCTGCTGCAACTGGAAAAGCAGCAAACGCTGCCAAGGAAACCCTGGAATTGCTGCTTTACCTGTCTGCAACACAAACTGCCTCCGAGCATCACCCTGTGCCTGGGAGCGGGCTCTGCAGGGTGCGATGTTTGGGAAAGAAAAGGGTTTTTTTCCTAATATTTGATTAATCACTCCATATTCTTCTGTTTTCTTGTAAGATACGGTGATATGAGGAGGCAGATCGGCTTCGAGATCAGGGACATGTGGTACAATCTGGGTAAGTGGCCTCGGCGCTCGATGCTCAGCGCGGCTTCAGCGTGGAGGTAAAAAAGATTATAGAGGAATCGAACATTTTATCCCTGGAAATACAGTGAGGTTCCAAAAGGTGTTTAAACACAGATCATTTAATAAAATGATCATTTAAGAAAAGAACACCTCCCGTGCAAGATTATTTCCATGCCTGGGCCTGACCCCTTTTCAGCATCTTCTTCTTTTTCCAGTTTTGTTTGTTCTTATTGGAAAGAGAAGATCAGGGAGGAATGGAAACGGGGATGTGCCTAGTTCCTAGATAAGTTCTTTGCATCTGCCGTGGCTGTAATTTAGCTGTATGTGGAGAGGATTTCATGAGAAAAACTGAGTATTTACTGTGACCTCAATGTACTCACCTGTCAGATTTCATTTTCCTGAGCTTAACAGTGGAGACACTTAAGCTGTTCGGAGTTTTATCAAAATTTCCTTAAATTATCAGGAATAAATGCATTTTTCCAACTTCATTTATAGCTCTCGCTGAACTGTTGTTGCTGAAACTCATAAAAATTCAGCCTATGGAGAAGAAGGGGATGCAAGGTCCTTACTTATTTGATATCCCAGAGTTTGCATGCACTCTGCTGTAATGATGAAAAAAAAGCCTTCTGAGAGCAGCTGAATTCACTTTTTATTAGAAGTTTTTTTTGTGAGTAAGTGTCAGGAGAACAGATGAAAGCGGAGCACACAGCAATGCAGGGCTTGACAGACAGATAATAAATTCAGCATCGTGCCTGGCGCTGGGTCAGCAGGCTCCAGCCCTGGCATCCCCTTCCTTCGTGATTAGCAAACTGTCTTGCTGCAGTTATCTACTTACGGGTCATTTTACTAATTTCTCTGGCAACCTCTTCTCCACTCCAAGGATTTGCAGGACCCAATCTGGAAATGGTTTTTGATACCTAACTGTTACTACAGGAGATTATTTTCCTCAGCCTGGTGACCGTGGAGTCACCGAGATTGTTGCTGCTGTCACCGGCTGCTGTTGAACAACTTAATTAATTGCTTTACATGGAGATAACAATGATTTTCGCTGGGGTTTTGTGCGGGTTTGAATTGATTGGTGTGGAAGGTTTTGTACCTTCACGACAGCATCTGTATTTGATGGGGCTGATCAGACAGGTTCTCTGCTCCGAGCAGCAGGTCTTGCAAGCTGAGGTTATCCAGGTGGGCGACTCCTTCACCTCCTCCAGCTCTGATGCCTGCGGCAGACACAGGCTGCTCCCTCTGATTTCCCGTGTGCAGGGAATGAGCAAATTGCTGCTCTCCCAGCAAAAAGTGCAAGGAAAGGGAAGCAAGAGCGGGATCCCCATCCCAATAAAGCCCTTCTGCTTTCCATAAAGCAAAGCTTAAGTCCACGCTGCTCGGGTTGTCCTCCTGGCTCCTCCTCAATCTCCCGTTGTGTCCCAGTATCCAAAGGAGGATCCCAAGCTCCTGGCTCCACTCTGCCCGAGTCCTTTTATCTCCAGAGTTTCACTCCATCACTCAAACCATTAACGTTTATGCTCAGAAACACAGTCACAAGCGAAAAGCTATAATTCTGGCATGTGCCTGAGCGTATAATTTTTTGACTGTCTGTCATGGTGCACAAAATATGATGAAGCCAACTAACTTTGACTTTTGATTTATGTGCTAAGGAGTATGGATAAGCCTGAAAAAATATTGTTTTATCTCATTAGTTTTTGCTCCCAAATACCATGATTAACTATAATTTTGCCTAGTTTGAACTCTCCAGTCTGGAACAAGACAGAGCTGCCATTTAGCATTGAAAGAAAGCAATATATGTTAGTTTTTGTTGGTTTTTTTCCTACCATATCACAACTAGAACTTTAATATATGATCCAGCTTCATTTATAACTCCAGCTGAACTGTTGTTGCTGGAACTTATAAAAATACCAGTTTGGCACTGGGTCACGCAGAGCAGTTTGCAATGGCTAAAACAGTTAAACATTGACGAAATCATAATTGCATCAAAAGTAATATCCTTGATAATGGAGAGAAGGAGGAAAAAATATTGCTTTGCCTCTTGACATCCGAACCAGCGAGAAGGTAAAATTCCTCGAGATAATTAAAATTGTTGCTGCTGTCGTGCAGGGAGCTGCCATGGGCCCAGCAGTTCCCTCCAAGAACTTGATGTCAGGAAAGGGACCTGCACAGAGATGTTAATTGGGGCATAGGGAAAGCCAGGATTTAAAATAGACCCAAATCTTAAGCATAATTTTGTCATTGAATGAGATGTCCAGTCGTTTCCTTCCTCAGCAAGGCCTATAATGTCCAATTTAAAAGTTTAAATTCACTTACTTTCCACGGCTAACCCTCCAAAGGGATTATTTACTTTTCGGTGGGAATCCCTGTGCTGGAAGCAATGAAAAACCCGTTGTGACACCCGGGGAACTTTATGACATTGAATTTGTGGCCGACGAATATCTTTTGTCACTGTCATTTGTTTTCTGAAATATTGGCTCTGACACCGCTCAGGCGTAATACAAGAAAACTGTCACCTAAGAGGCCCGGTGTAATAATACTTGGAGGAAAGGCAGCAGCACCGCAGCTCCCTGCAAAGCTGCAGTTTTTAGCTAAGTCCTAATTCACGTTACCAACATGCTAGTAGGTTCCTGATGTCTGCTAAATCAAGCAACTGAAATTAAATGAATTTCTTCATATGCTAATATGAATCAAATGATAGGAATTTCTTGATTACACTTTTTTCAGGTGTATGTTGCTAATTGAATACTTGCATGGTTTGTGCCTTAGTAATCTTGCTAGTCTAGGGGGTTATGGATGAGTTAAAATACATTTTTTCTGTCATATGGCCGGGGTGAGAAGCTTCACCGCTTGTGTGTGTTAAAACTCAATGCAGGCTCCTTTATGTTCAGTTTTTCATTGCAAAAATCAGATGACATCCGCAGCGTTGCAGTTAGTTTGATTGTAACACATTGCACTTCTGTATAATCTTCCTTGTGCAAATCTCTCTGCGTTTCACACAGCTTAAAGGAGTAATGTGATTTCTCTACACTTCCAGCCAATAATAGGAAGAGTAACTAGGTGCTTTTAAAATATATAAGGAGTTTCATGTTCCCGTTAAGATTTAATTTTTGTTCCACGTGAAAAAGCACAGTGGGGAGAGTAGAGTAGCCCATCTAGAAGCTCTATGGAGAAGAAAATCCTGTAGAACTGCATGAATAGGGGTGGTTTACAGAAAATAGAGCAAGTTCCACTTTGATTTTTTTTTGATTGAACAACTCTTTATTAATTCAGGTTTATATATGTCCTTTAGTTCCTCTCCAAGTCATAAATCATACCGTGTATTTCAGTAGCGTCAAATCTGGAAAAACTCCAGTTATATTTGAGCTATACGAGGATTTATTGATACAGCTTTTAAAGCAATTATCTTCTTCCAAAGTCGGTGGCTGTTCATTAACTCGAAAATGCATTTTTCCTCTTAAAGGTCAGCATAAAATCAAGTTCATCCCAGAAATGGTGGGCCCGATATTGGAAATGACGCTCATCCCCGAGACGGAGCTTCGCAAAGCTACAATCCCAATCTTCTTCGATATGATGCAGTGCGAATTCCACTCGACCCGCAGCTTCCAGATGGTAAGCAGGCAGCTAAAATATTTGAAATTTGTGAGAAAGATTAACTGTTCTGTGAAGACCTGTAAGAATTTTGGATATTTCTTGTTTTGCTCACCCGAAATATAATTATGGTTTTGCTTATTTTCTCTAAGTTTGAGTGGCTGTAGAGTTTTCATCTGAGGGTTTTAAATCCTTATGGAGGCAAAAATTTCCATGGAGGAGATGAAACCTTTCTTTACGGTACAAAAGGAGAGCAAAGGCAGATGCCTTAAATTTTCACTGCGACTCAGGAGAGGAGTCTGCGTCGGAGTTCAATTAGACTTAAAGAAATCCTGATAATGTAGCAAAAGAAACTATAACCTGTAAGGATTTATCAGCTCTGGTGTCTTATAATTTTGATACTCTTTATATTTTTATGAATTTTGAAGAGGGAGAAAAAGGCTGCCCAATCAGCAACCGTTTTTCTTCATGCTGTACAGGCACTTTGAAATGTAAAGTACTAATGCAGCATTTTTATTCTATTTTATTTTTAAAACCTAAAAGAAATGCATGAATAAACATGCACAATCCTATCCTGAGAGCTCCAACTTTTGCGAGACAAGAGTAGTGAGAGTTTCTCCACGCTGTTCATTTTACTTTCTTTCTCTTGCAATTTTACGTTGTGGATTGAGCTTAAGCGTGCGCAGTCACAGCAAGGTTCTCATAGGATCTTTCTTTTATTTTCCTTTTTTTCATTTGAGAAAATGCAAGGATTAGCAGTGCTCTGAAGACAGATTGCACAAACTCTGAGTCCTGTGAGTCGGGTAATCTCATGGTATAAACCATGGTAGTTCCATTGCACTATGAAAATTAGTCAGTCCGGGATGCGACCTTGTGAATTTTACAATAAAGTTGGACGTGTCTTTGTTAGTTTTGTTCATTTACAAAACTCATGGATTTGTTTCTTGCATGAGAAATCTTAACCTTTTCCATCCTCCCTTGCAGACTATTATTCATAATCAGCCCATAATAAATTTGTAGCCAGAATAAACGAATATCTGTGTAGGATGACTTAAACATGTAACGTGGCATCAGCTTTATTACTTTGATTTGTTTTGTGCTGAATGCTGTATGGAAAGGTTCTGACCTGTATTTTGGCTCCATCCAGTTCCTGCCTAATCATTCTTTCTTATGTTTGATGATACTGAGGAGATTGCAGTGCTCACTGTGATGCCATTTAAATGTTTCCCTGTCAGATACTCTCCTTTGCTACTTGTCATTTTTTATTTGCACAATTATATGGATCATGAAAAATCCCAGGGTAACTTTATAGCTAAATTTATGACCCTATATTTTCTTGACAGAAGAAAACCAGTTTTATGTGGAATAGTTGGATGATTTTAATAAATGAATGTCTTAAAATATTTTAAGACTAACTTTTTGTCTTTAGAGAAGAAAAATACCTTAAATCAGAGATGTCTTGGATTGCAGATAGTCAACATATATTCCCTATCTCGCCATAACCTTTTTCTTTATGGATATAACATTGATATGACAGATAGAGAGGTAGTAAACCCTTGTCCGGGATATTTGGTGCGCGTCGTTATGTTGAACAGGAAAAATCAATCTAGCCATTTTTGGAGGTAAAGTAGTTATGTAGTGTGCTGGCAATTTTAAATCTTGGGCTTGAGTGATGAGGATCATCGTTTGTAAACAGCAGAGAATCACAGAGTGATAGAAGGACTAGATTGAGTGGGAGTTTTGGAAATCCCTGGATAATCCAGAGCCCTCTGACCCGGGTCTTGAATGTTATCCATGCCTTTTGTATTCCATCTTCTGAGTCCATTTCTTCTCAGCTTGTCTACAAGTATGTCAAGAAACAGTGTCGTGGGAGACTGTTTCAAACACATGCCAAAATCCACAGCTCTTCCCTCACCCACTGACCAAGTTGTCTTATCACAGAAGGCAGACAGGTTGGTTAAATATAATTCACCTTTAATAAATCCATGCTGGCTTTTCCCAGTCTCCTCCTTAGCTCCCATGGGAACCCATTCCATAGTTTTCTGAGGAACCAGGAGGCTTCCCATCAGGTCCCAACAAGCTGTACACGTCCAGTTTCCATATATTTCTGTTATGGACAGCTTTGCCCATCACTGTTTTAATTTCAGTTTGAATTGGTTTCCTTGCTAAAACCAGTAAAAGACCAAATATTTTTCTTTTATTTTCTTCCAATATATGTAGCCCCAAGGGGAAAAAAAAAAAAGATGAATAAATTCCTGTTTTTTACTGAACTGAATTGAAGATCTGGTGAATTAAAATCTGGAGTTGCCCAGTTTTGTCCTCTCCTGCTTGAGGTGCTTTGAAGCCTTATATAGGCTTCAAAGTAGCCTGTACCTCAAAGCATGGAGCTGATGCCAAAGTCTGTGTAGGACCAAAGCTTCCCTATAGAAGAAAACACCTTCCCGGCTCTGCTTTTTGCCTGTTTTACGAGCAAACCCTCTAGATCAAAGGGAATATGTCAGAGCTGCAGAAGGGATGAAAGAGAATTGGTTTGGTTGTTCAAGGGCTGGTCAGGACGGTGGTGAATCCCACGGCGCCTGCAGGAGGGAAACTCCATCCTGAGACGGTCATTGAGCTCAGATGTGGAATTCAGCCGTGAGCTCCTACGTCATCCATCTGTTGCTTCCTTCAGGTCCATTCCTCCTGAATATTCTTACTTGATTGCCTGGAAACTTTTCTTTTCTCTGCTTTACTCATTGCTCATTTGATTTTCTGCTGTTTGGAGCTGAACCCACTCACAGAGACATCCATCAGGGCCAGAACTTGTCCAAAATAACCCGTGGAAGAAGCAGGGACAAGGAGGGAGAGCTACCTCGCCTAGGCAAGAGTGAGATGCTGGACACGTCTTCCCTTTCTCATGATATTTCACCATAAGATTGCTTTTAATTGCTCTGGTAATTAGTAGAATTAGTAATTAGTAGCATTAGCTTATTTTAAGAGGCAAAATCTATTAACAAAATAAGATGAAGAGCGAGGTGAGAAGGAATTCCCTTTCTTCCACAATGTTATTGCATTTCTTGTTGAATAATGCACCTGTAAAAAGTGAAATCTGAGAGGTAGAGCCCCCCATCCACTCTTTATTAATGATCATGATCCCTGCATGAAGCTTGAGGGCTGCTCAGCACTCATGGCCATGGCCATGGCCAAAAAGACAGCAAAAATCATGCAGGAAAGTGTAATAAATGAGTGCATAATATATATGATTACTAAAATAAAGCTGTGGATACAGCTAAAGTACCTCTAGCTAGTCGTCTGCTATGAAGAGAAGTAATTGAGTAAAGACCAGAAAAAATGAGAGGAGACAGTTTTAATTCAATTCTAACAGATAGCAATAAATCCGGGCGTCACCGAGGCAGTAATACCAGCATTTTTATTTGCAATATCATTTCTTGTGGGTTATCAATGAGTTTCAGATTAATATAATTCTCTTTAACAAGTAGGAGCTAATTTATCTGAGTATCTCTCAACTTTTACAACCTATAATTCATTATTAAATCTTCTTACCGCTGCTGAGCCATGTCTTAGCATCCGTATCCCCGCATTACGGATTGGCAGGCAGAACAGAAGTTAATGACTTCTCCAAGGTTTTGTGAGGCTGCATATTCCCCTCTGTAATCCTGCTGAACATGCAAATTAAATTAATTTCAATAAATAAGCTTTTTTAGGCTGTTCACTAAGGCTGCCGTGTAAATGTTTAAGTGTTTCTTGTTTTCTGGCCTTTTGGAGAATGTTTTTCTCCCTCAATCTACCTGAAACACAAGCAAGAAAGGGTAGAAAGGCCAGTGATTTCCAAGCTCATCTGATATTAAGTGGCTGCTTAATCTATTTGCTAGCTAGAAAGCTGTGAGGAAATAATAAACGGAGCAGATGAAACTGTTGGGAATTATCACCAAGTTTCATAGCAACCTTGGAACAATTTTTAACAGTAGCTGTGTACTATTTCTGTATTGGAACTGATTTCTAGAGCTGTTATCTAGCGCTTTATTTTATGGCAGATTCAGTATTGCCCCATATCTAACCATATTTATAGCACATTGGAGGACTGAAACCGTCTATAGGTGTGATTAAATTGTCCATCGGTGCTGCAAATGTAGCCTAAACATACCTGAAACCAAAACTGCCCGGCTGAGCTGAGCCTCGATGAAGCTGGATAATCTGCATGGATTGTAATCCACGTTCTCCAAGTGGGAGATCACAGTGGATGGATATAGTCCTTGCCAACGTCCAAACACTCACCTGAAGAGCAGCTGAGATCCGGATCAGATCAAGAGCTGATAACAATTTCCAATAATCTTCCTCTCATCACCCCTCAGGCTGTCACTGCAGATGGAAGGATGGGAATGGAACGCGTAGGTTGTGCCGGATAATTCCCCAGCCTCAGCAAGGGTCATTGGGTCTAACATAAGCACTGAAAATGTGCCTGTTCTTCAGCTAGGAGTAAATTTCATACGATTCTTGCAATAATTGCAAGCCCACTTGGGTGTTTTCACATGTGCTGTAAAAAGTAAAGGAACAGGCTCCATAGTGAAGGTATCAGTCGATGCTGGATGCGGTATCCCGGTCACTGGGTTTTGTGGACGCTGTTTCTCCTCAAATCATGGAAGACTCGAGCTATATAGACCACAGCATAAACTGATGCTAACTTCCGGGCAGAGATCGAGTAGAAACTTTAACTATATTCAATAGTATTTAGTTATTTGGGTGATCCAGATGATAACTACCAAGAGCGATCCAAGAGCAAAGCCGTTGGTAAAGGTCCTTTCTCCAAAACTACGGAAATGCCGCAACCCAAGCTGTGTTCGAGGGCATTTAGAGAGATGGGCTGAGAAAGGATCTATAGGAATTTGAGTCAAATTGATTCCCAGCAAACGCTCAAGATCCAGTCTGACAAATTTAATTGCTGCTCCTGATACGAGCAATCGCTTTCTAAAACACACATCACCCAAAGGGCTGGTGCTGGCCGTGAGTGTCATTTTTCACAGTGGTGTCGAAAGACAATTTCTTGCTGTGTCTTATTAGAGAACATGAGTTTTGTGGCTTCTTGCTTTTTATTATTGCACTGCCTTAGTGTTTTACTTGACACGGCCTTGTACTATGGGAAACATATTTCAGCTTGTGCTTGCTTCGTCGAGGAGGTGGCTGCATTCTTCTTCTTTTTCTCATTTTCCTGTCATTTCTTGAACAATGCGCTCATTGTGTTAAGAATCTTATTCCACTTCACTTCTCATTCATTTCTTCCCGAGGAAAGTGCTGCAGCACTGGAGCGGGTTGCCCAGAGAGGCTGTGTCATCATCCATCCGTGGAGGGTTTTGACACTTGGCTAAAAGAAAGTCTCAGCTGGCCTGATATAGCGGGGCAATAATCTTGCTCCAGCCTAAATGATCCTGGAGGTCTTTTCCAGTCAGTCTTTCTGTGATTCACTGGTTCGTGGTGGGCACAGAGAGGAATATTCAAAATTTCTAGGATTCCGGCTTTAATGAGACTGTGAGGGGGGTCATTTTTTTAAATCTGGCCAAGCAGAGCAGTAAAAATTGTTTAAAGATGCAATATCTGCTGTTTGGTTACTTAGTCAATTATGTCATTGTGCGCACGGTATGATATATAGTTAAAGTTTCCTAGGTCTCTATAAGTTGCTGTTTTCAGCAATGCAATTTTACCGAACTTCACCAAATTGGGCAATTTTGCAGCCTGGATGTCTGTTTGCTTGGCTCTTATATTGCATTTTGGAGGGTTGCACAGAGTCATCCCGAGGCCGCAGTTTTGGTTGCCCTGCTAACCTGCCCCGTGGAAACTGGACCCTTTGGCTTCCACGCTCAAGCTGGGGTTGCCCGAGGGCCACGTGGCACCGAGGAGGCATCGCAGGGAGGAGCAAATTACCCCGAATTCCCATCAGAAATGGAGCTTTCCGAGCACTTATTTACTTTGCTTTTGTTGCCGTTATCATTATTGCCGGGGACACAACGTGCCCCGCTCTGTGTTTGCTGCTTTGCTGCTCTCATTCTTGTCATTTCTCTCCTGATTTAGTTTTTCCTAGTGCAAATATTTAAGCATCATTTAGCAACGTGTGCGATGATTTCTCCAATGAAATATCCTTGTAGGGCACTAGATCCCAGCAGATAAAGGTCTAACATCAGCATCTGCAAACTCTTAAAGGGAATCAAGCTTTGAAACCTCTCACGGAGATGCCCAACCAACCTCCAACCCGTTTAGGCCACGGTTACGATGGGAATCGTTTGCCGCCTGATCATTTACGCTCGCTTTGTTTAATTGTAGTTTGAAAATGAGATCATCACCAAACTGGATCACGAAGTGGAAGGAGGCAGAGGAGATGAGCAGTACAAAGTGTTATTCGACAAAATGTAAGTGTTGATCAGCAGCGGGATTTATGTCACCATAAAGCCAGGTGAGAGCGAGCGGGCAATTAGACCACAATGAACTTTGCAGCCCAGAAATAATTAAAATCTGTTAATGAGGCACAATATTTAGACTCGCGCCTGAGTCGAGCGCTTTTTTCCCTGCGTGGGATTAACAAGGCCCGGGTAATTGTCTCCTAGTCTCCTGGAGCACTGCAGGAAGCACAAATACCTTGCCAAAAGCGGGGAAACGTTCGTGAAACTCGTGGTGCGCCTGATGGAGAGGCTGCTGGACTACCGCACCATCATGCACGACGAGAACAAGGAGAACCGCATGAGCTGCACCGTCAACGTGCTGGTACGAGACCACAGGGGCCCCATTTTATACCCAACTTTAAATATAGGGATATTTTACCCTTTTGAAGAAGATGAGGTTTTCCTCCTCCCAGGATGCCCGTTTTGCTTTTTCTGTGGAAGCAGTAAAATATGAGATTTTAGTAGTGCAGAATGAACTCTCTCTGGACATGCAATTAAATGGTAAAAAAGAGGCACTTACTTAGAATAAAATAGTTCTGCACTATTATAGCCCAGCTCAGAAATCTCTCCTAATAATAATAATAAAGAAAGACCTCACAAATAATAAAAAAAAAACAATTTTTTTTATAATTTGTAATTTATAATAAAATATAATTATATATAAAATTGTAATAAAAAATGTAGAAGTTTCAGGTGAGTGTGGTCTGCTTTGGTTGGCCCATAGTATTGATCACATTACTGCAGTTCTCTTGGATGGGAACAGTTCTGTATTGGACTTACTCCTGTGTTAGTGGCTACCCAGTGGCTATTTGTTGTTTAAATTTCTCAGCAAAGAATATTCTCTGATATTAAATTTATTCACTGGTGTTAAATTTATGCAGTGAAGGATACATTTCTGTCTGTTTTGTTTTCTTAGCTATAGTGTAACTTTGCAACACAAACTTTAAATTAGATTCAGAAAGGCCTTCAATATCTTGCCAAATTGATCATATCTTGCGTTTGGAAAATTCCCAGTGTTAACTAGTTTATCTCAAGACCAACAGCATTCAGACATGTCTTAAGGGCAGGTGATGATGATGTGTGGCATAAGAAACCACATAAATAACATTCATTCTCACCTCCTATTTCCAAAGAAAAATATTAGCATCCAAGAGCAGATTGGGTATGGCTCAAGTAAGGCTTAGAGTTTGAAATCCATAGTACAACAGTTACTTAAAAGTTATGGTTTTGTACGCTACCAAATTCCAATTGGAAGTGGTTAATGATGTGTGACTCCCAAACGCCAGCAGCAATTTCTAGCAACACTCTGCTTGCAAATTCTTAACCTTTGCAATGAAACATAATATGCTACATCATCACAGCGTTAGGTTTTGTAAGTTAAATAACTCGTGTTCTATCACTGGAGGCAAATTTTGTTTTGCAGTTTTGAGGCTGATGTTATGCAATTATGAATTTTTAATTTGGAGCATGTTCTGTATACATTTCTGACTGCAAAATCAAAGGCTTTGTAACAAAATTATTTTGTATTTCAGAATTTCTACAAAGAGATTGAGAGAGAAGAAATGTACATAAGGTTTGTAAACATGGCCCCTGACTTACTGCAGTCTAATTGGAGAAATTCTGTTTCTATTAAGCAGTTGTTTGGGGGCTGGTGGGGAAGAGGCAATGAAAACCCTACCTGTTTGGGGTTTATATACCCCAAGTTCACTGAGAACCATGAGTGGTAGAAATTAGACCACAAGTTCATTTTGTTGTTGTTGTTGTTTTGTATCTCTTTGCTAACTAATTTTATTATGATGCCTTTATAAAGAAAATAAGTAAAACTGAGAAATAATTTTACCTTCTTGTGAGTTATAAAATGTATGACTGCTGGAGGGCTAAAAAAGGACTATCAATAGGATGGCGACTGATACTTATTTTAAATTTAAAACTTTTAGGAGCCTTTCAAGTTCTATTTGTCATCTAAAGTAAAAATGGCAACACGTTGTCATGCCTTTTGGAAACCTCAGGGTACCTCGTCCTCTATTTTTACTTTGGCTTAAAATTGACTAGGCTGACATGCTAAAATGATGACATTTGTGTTTTTACTGCTCTTTTTGATATCTAAAATTATTCATGAATTCCTTCTCAGATGCTTCTTTGGGGAAAGAAAAAAAAAATTGAGGAGAATCCCCAGCCAGAGCTGTGATAATACTGAAATTAAGGAGCAGGACCTGGTTCTGTGTCCAGATCTGAATAATTAAAAAAATAGTACTTAAATGGGATCTGCTTTGGATTTGTTGCTCTTCACAAGTCATTTATAAGTATTGGGAATAAATAAATTAGTAATAATAATAGGAATATAAATGGTTGGACAAGTTTGTCTACAATACAAAGTAGGAGCTTTAAATAATCCCAGATATTTTAACTATTGGAGCATAGCATTTAATTTTTGTGATGTCCTGAACAGATTATTCTGTTGCACGTTAAGAACCGCTGCTTGCATCACCCGTAGGTATTTGTACAAGCTCTGTGACCTGCACAAGGAATGCGACAACTACACGGAGGCTGCCTACACGCTGCTGCTGCACGCCAAGCTGCTCAAGGTGAGCGCCCTGCACCGTGCAAAGCCTGAGATCACAACGTAGCAGCCAGGATCGCTCCTGCGGTCGTGGGGCTGATTAACTCTCTGGGCTTTGCTTATTACTGCGCATTATTGCACACTTAAACTGCGCTGAGGCAGAAGTCAGCGCGGGTCGCTGGTGTATCAGGGCACGGGTTACTGCTCTTGAGCTAAAACGAGCAGCGGTGCAATCAAGGGGGGACCACAGGTTACATTACAGCGCTAACTGCGATGCAAATTACTTTGAAATGGGACAATTATGTAATCCTGGAATATCTAAGCGTGTATTGCAGTAAACTCCTTGTCCACCGATTGCTTTTGCAGAGGTGCAAGATGGCCCTCAGGTGCTGTTAGGGAGCTGTAAATTTAGTTTTGATTTGGGTCATATACACGGTGCAGCTGAATAAAACTGTTAGCACTGTGTAGTGCCAACCAGCCATGTCTGATCCTGCAGGAATTTCACCAAAATTTTTTGGAATGTGATGTTTGTCAGCCACACAGGTGGCTCCCAGCATTGGGCTGGCCACGTCCCCTGCACCAAGGAGGGTTTCAGCAGGGCTTAAAGCAGACGTTTTGGCTTGAAATCTCATCCTCACGATAGCAACGTCGCTGCTAATTAGTAGCAGCAAGTTTAGGCTTTAAAAATGCAGGTGAAGGAAAAGTAGAAATCTAAATTTCGTGAGGATTGGTGTTTTCTGAAGCATTTGTTGAGGCTCCTGCTCCAAGGCAGGCAGGGACCCCCAAACAGAGTCCCCAAGAGCCACGTTTTCCCATTCAGCTGCTTTGGTGCCAGCGACACGTGTCCCATCACAGAGATTTTGGTATCAGTTCCCCCTCTCTTCAAGGGAATTTATTTCATTCTCTCTTCAAGGGAATTTATTCCATTCTGTGCAGCAAATGATTCTTTGCAATCTTTGATTTATTCTAAGCAATCTCAGGAGAAACATTAGCATTAAAAAAAAACCTATTTTGAAAAGTTGCAGTGGAAGGAGTCGACTGAAATGCTTTTAAAGGATGCGCTCAGAATTATTTTACTTCAGCGCTGCGTAAACCGCATGCAAAATGTAGGAAGACTAAATATGAGGCAGATCCTACCCCTATTGTTTAAATTGAGATACTTGGAGAATTATTTAATCTGTTTTAATAATGATTGAGCAAGGGGTCTGCGAGCAGCCTGTGCTTGTCCCGGCCTGCATTGAGACAAGATTCCCTTCCGTAGGGGCTGCTCCTGCTCCAAGATGATGGAACGAGCAGTGCCAGAAAATGTCACACTGACTTTTACCCGTTCTGCCACGAGTTCTTTAATCGATAGGCTTTATATGCCCTTAAATTAGAGCTTATCTAGTCTTGCTCTTTCAATGTGTCTTCAGACACTGCATGAGTACCTTTATTTACTCCTTTTATTTACTGGAAATAAATATCCCAAATAAATCCAGTTTTCTTCTCCTGTAATGCAAATCGATAGAAGATGTGAAACATGAGGGTAGCATTTATCCTGGCTTCTCAAAACTCAGGAGAGGATCGCGAGTTTATTTGTAAATAAACATATGTTATCATTGGGAAATACTTTATGGTAACTGGATATTGATCTAGCTAAAGTAATATCCTGTCAACAAGTTAACAGCAGACGGGGGAGCTCAGTTTTGCTTCCAAAGTAGCAGCAGGAAACCTGGAGCTTCAGGATCGCCGCGTGGTGCAGCCTGAAGCCATGGAGCATCCCTGGATTTTTCCGTCCTAGCTGGAGGACGGGATTTTCAGTGACACGTGGCTTGCACTTTGAGCAGAGACTTGAATTTTATTTTTCACCAAGCTATCCTAGATTAAGATGCTCAAAACCAGTGCAGGACATTGGGAAAAAAAGAATGTCACTGCACTGTAGGGTCCCACGGAGTCTGAATTGCTCAGAAATGCAGCTTTGCTGGAGAAAAGAAAGGTCTATTTTCACAAGAAGAGTGGAGATTTCCAAGCGTTGCAAGAGCTACTCGTGTTCAAATTCTAGCCTATGTTGAGAAATTCCCCATGGAGAAATTTCTTGCAGAAATCAGGCCAAATTTGGGGGAATAAAGTTCCACTGCAACGTGGCCTGTTGGAACACGGCAGCCTCCGAGGCTGCTCTTGTGGTCCAACCCTCTGGCAAGCTGGAAAAGGGGGAGCATCCGAGTGCGAGAGGCTTTGGGGTTCAGCTGCTCCTTTCCATGGCTCCCGGGATGCCGGGGAGCTTCCCTCCTCCATGCCTGGATCTGCAGCCTTTTCCACCCCTATGAATGCAGTTTAAGATATTTGAATTAGCCTGATTTTGCTGCCACATTTCATCACTTCTGATTTGCTTTCATTTTTCCCTTCTTTCTCCCTGTATTTAGTGGTCGGAAGAGGCCTGTGCAGCACACCTCACCCAGCGGGACGGATACCAGGCAGCTACCCAAGGACAGCTGAAAGACCAGCTCTACCAAGAAATTATCCATTACTTTGACAAGGGCAAGGTAAAAAGGGGGGAATAAAAGCACAGATGTGTTTCATGGCTTTTTTTTTTTTTGTCTTTTCCAAACAGTAAACACAGCCTGCGTCAAGTCACCTTCAGGGAGCTTTAAACTTCTCCTAAGTTATGATTTGGAGCATTTAATTTAAACAGCCTGCCCACCAGCGCTTAGGGATAATAATAACAAAAAAGTAACAGTAAAAAGAGGAGTCAATGGGACATGTATAAGTGTTGTGTTAAGGATAAATATATGTGCGTACGATGCTGCAGAGGGGAAAATAAGTAGTGATGCATCTCATTTTGGGGCACATATTTCCTTCAGCAATTGCGTGGCTGGTGCTGTTATATCTGTTGTATTTTCATGTATTCTCGTGGACACAAAAATGTTCCCTGGGAGGATGGACATGGCTCATCCCGCGGGAGGCGGAGGAGAGGATGAGCGGATCAGACTGTTCCTTTGCAGTCTTCCTTGCAGGACGGGTTTGGATGTGACGTCGCGGTGGGAAGGGGCGGGTGTTGGTGTTGCCTGTCCACAGCGATGAGAGTTGGGAATGCAGGAGATGCGCAGAATTGGAGATGTGTCTCTATTTGGACACTTTGTGCACAAAATATCTAACTAGAGAGGTGGAAATCTCTGCACCAGAGTACATCAGAAACCAAAATGCAGGTTTTTATAAGCAATTTTCATGGCATCAATCAACCTAGTGCAAGTGAAAATGTCATTTTCTGGCAGAACCTGAGTGTTTTCCAGCCACCTCTTATTAGCAAGTGAGATTTTAGCTAAGCCATGTTAGTATTTTGATAGAATCCTTGTGTAAAAGGTCGAGTGCTCCGCGCTGTGTTTAGGAATGGTTATTCCATGGTGCTAACAAGTTTTAATTCGAGGTTGCCATAGAGGGGGCTACTGTCCCCCACGACCGTCTGTGCTGGGTGTCTTTGTGCACGTACATGGAATATTACTTATTTCCATGGGACATTTCTGCTTCCCATAAAACCTTTCCTACCCCCCTAACAGCTGTTAAGAAATAACCTAATTATAATTTGGGTCATATTAGATTTAAGAGTAGATTGATTTCAATATCACACTCCGCTCTGAAAAGGAGAAGTCAGAAGCTGCGTGTCTTTACGTTGTTACTTCACATTTTGATAGATTTGCAGCTCCTTCTTTCCGGAGCCGGCGTGCGCTCGATGGGAATGGCTCTCCGGAATGCCAGGCCGCTGCGTCTGAGCTGTAAATTAAAAGCTGCGCTTCCCTTTCATCCGCGCTCAACGCAATCCATCCTAGGGCTGTACGTGCCCATTTCTGCTGGGGCTCTAATGAGCTGTTTATATAAACAGGAGGGGAAATACCTGCTGCTTCCTTTGCATCCGTGCCACATTTCCCAGCAAGGCCTCCCTGCTCCGGAGCGCTGCTAGATGGAACCAGCATCCGTAATTTCTCTCCTCCAGTTTTGCAGCTACAAGAGCAGGAGCTGTCTGCTCGCAAAAGACATAGTTTGGGTACCCTTTCCCTCGTAGGTAGATAAAAAACCTTCATTATTCTCTTTTTTTTGTGAATTGTGTGAACAGGGGAGCTGCAGTGATCGCCCAGTCCCGTTTCCTTGGCACAATGTAGGCCAGAGGATTCTGCTGCTGCTTTTTCTTCTTTTTTTAAGCAAACTGTTCAGTTTTAAGACACCCTGATTGTCCTTCAGTGAAAAGGGAGAGAAAATCAATATACTCTGAGAATGTGAATATCTTCCCTGGATTTAACATTAAAATTACGATATTTTTCACAGAGGGTTCAGATCCTCCTCTCGTTTGGGATGTGCTGGCATGAGGTTAGGTCAGCTTGTCACATTCACCGACGCGGTTTGCAAATGCAGCCCAGCAGCTGCTGACATTGCGACGCTCCACAGGTGGCAGAGCTGGGAATGGGCATTTGCTGCCGTTTCGGGAATGCCGCTGCCGAAGCCGCTAACCCCGCATGTTATCCAAGTTTATCCCTGTAGCTGCGCCATGTCCCCCTGCCCGGCGCTGCCTCCATCCCTCCGCGCTGCTCCCTCCTCTCCGAAGCTGCCGGGGCTGTTAGACGGGAGCAGAGAGCAACTTCCTGGCTTTTCCAGAGGCTCCGGGATTTGCGGGAGGTCCCGTTCGCTGCACACAGGAATATCCCTCTTCTAGAGCAAACACCTGAGTGATTCCCAATAGAAGCAGCTTGAGCAGGGGCTTCCACCGAATATTATTTTGCCTGGGAACAGGATACTTTACCGGGAATATCCTCCTTTTCTAGCTCGAGATGCCTTTACTTTTCCTCCTTCTGCTCTTTGTTTTTAATAGCTTTTCTCTCCGCAGTCTTGCGTTCTGACTTAGGTTTGACCTTCAGTGCTGAAAACAGTATTTTCTAAAGCCGAAGCTCATCCTCAGCCTTTATTAAATTACCACTTACAGATACAGCTTCTGTGTTTTGCCCTCCTACTTTATGGATTCGATTCCCTTTTTGGTAATTCTTTCATTACCCGTCTAAGCTCCTCCTTTCCACAATACCTTGTTTTTCCTTGATGAGTTTCCCCCACGCTTGCAGCCTTTCCCCTCTCCCCCAGCTCGTTTCCCTTCCTCGTGTTGCACTTTTCAGTCTCGTCTTCATCTCCCTGGGCTTTTGCCCTTAAAAGCTTTATCTGCCCATTTGTCACTGCGGTCCAGATTTAGCCTTTGAAGTGTTTGCTCTCCCAATGTTTTGCCGAAGCCTCATAATTTCCAATAAAGCCCTTAATCCAAGGACTGTGCTGAGAATTGCCAGGCTTGAGCATATCGTGATGAGAAGAAAAATAGTGGCGGTAATAAAGGGCGAGGGGTGAATTGCCTTCAAAAACCTTTTGCAGGCCATGGGATATGGCAAGAAATGCTTTTTTTTCCAGCTAAAAGAATATTAAGCTTTCCTAATGGTTATCTAATATTATTTGAAGTTTAGACAGTGTTTATAATTGCCCTAACAAAATGTTGCATGATAATATTCTTATCCTTGAATATTTCTTTTGATTGGCCATTAACTCAGCAGGAGCTAAAAACTCCCCTGAGATCCTCCGTTCCTATTAGAGAACTCAAAAATGAAGCAGGGCGCTGCAGTTCTTTGGACAATGAGCAAGAACTTCAATAATAAATTAAATTGTGATATTTTTCCTCCTTCAGCATTCCCAGAGTCTTCCCCATAAAAGTTTGCAGCCTGTGTCCACCCTATGAAATACAGGTTATGTGCATTATTTCCAGTGCTTTCACCATAAAAGAAGCGTTTTTCTTCCAATATCACAAACTTTTGCTTGGACCCTCTCCAGCTCCTTCCCACAGGCCCCGTGTCCTGGGCAAAACTGGGAAAAATTCCAGTGTGGGAAATCTGCACGGCAGCAGCTGGGGATCCAGAATTGGAATCCGGATTCCATTGATGAGAATCCTTGGCCATGAATGCGCTGTCCTACCTGGATAAACTGTCTCCGTGCTGGAATTTTAAGGAATAGTAGCAAAATAGTGGGTTCTTTGCTCAGATTCTTTGGCTGGAGCAAGTTTAGGCAGGGGCAAAATGTGCAAGACTTACCCCATAGTAGGGCAGTTGTGTCACTTATTGGTAGCAGAGCAGCAAAAGAAGGATTTTATCTCTGATTTATGCCTGTATTTCATTTAAAAATGATGCAGCATATCCCTGGTCTAACTTGTAAGGTAACTTTTAGAGAATTCTGTTAAAAGTAATTTCAGTAATTTAAGTCAGAAAAAAACCCTGTTTGTAGGATCTTTTTCTTTTTTTTTTCTATTCCGTTCCTATTTTTTCCCATTCAGTTACAGATAAGGAAGGGTTATTAAATGGAAGAATACTAAGGCTGTGTGACTATTGGCTGTGCATTCAAGATAAACTAAATCTATATCACATTTAATTTCTGGCTACATTTTTTAGGCTCTCTGGTCTGTAACCCTTGCAAAAATCAATATTAATGTTTATATTCAGCAACATCTACGGCTTCTGCTCGACATCAGGGAGGCTCCTTGTGCTCAGCGCTTCAGACCACACACTCGAGTGTTTACAGCAGGGATAAAAAAGTCACAAAAGAGATATAGTTCTGTCAAAATCATAATTTAAACAGTGGCAGAGCCAGGATGGAGCTGAATGTGCTGCCTTGTGAGCAAGGGGCATCTCCGCATCCCACCTCCTCATCGGCCCTGAATATTTGTCATCTTTAGCATCAGTGCCCTAAAGATCCTCATGGAGAGAGCAAAAATGCATCTGTCTGGAGAGGGACGGGTTAAATTCGGAGCATGCAAAGCGAAAACGGGTGCAATGAAAATTACGGCGGCGCCGTTTGCTTTGAAATGAAAATGTGCGGAAGAAGTTCTGGATGACTGAAGTTAAAAAGGAGGCGGCATTCAAAGTGGAGAAAGGTTAAATGATTTTTAAAAGGGTTCACTTGCTGCCTTATCAAACAACTGTGAATATGCGTTTGCTTTCTATAAAGTGGCGGCATTTTGCTCCTCTGAACCCAAATTAACCTAGCCTAAAATGTAAGAATATGCCTATTTTTTCCCCTAAATATTCCCTTGCTCTTAAAGTCATGTTGATTTTTGTTTAGAGATAGAAATGTTTCAATGTCATGATTGTGGATTAGGCATATAATATAGATGAAAACCTGGCAAACCTTCCCTTTTCCAAAAGTTTTGTTTCCAAGTTTGAAAGCTGCCCTGTGGCTGTGGGATTCCTTGGAGCTGGGTGTTCCAGGGTCTTTTGGAATCCTCAAAGCTCTTCAGAAACGTTAGGAAACTCCTGCTCCTCCCTGTCCTCTTCCCCAGGAAAATAATACCATGAACCTGGTTGTAGAAATGAGAAAAATCAGAAAAAGAGGTAGCAGATGCAACATCTCCTAGGTCCCCAGCACGGGCAATGTGTGCAATGATACCAGGAAGAGTGCTAGGGGCTGTGGACAGGTTGTTTAAATTTAAGATGAAGAGGAATTGGGAAGGACACTCATTCCAGCTGTGATTGATACCTTCTTTTCCCAAGTGAGGTCAGCAGTGCCAGCTGGATATCAACAGCAGAGCCAGACCATCAAGTTTGGCCTTGGATCCACCTCCTGGTGTGCTAATTTAGACACCTTTTGGGTTTGGGGTGGTGGTTTTACACTCAAAGCAGAAAAAAATAAGGAAAATATTCTTGTGAAAACATTCTTGATGCTCCTCATTAAGACTGTTGGTTTCCAAAGAGCTGATGGATATTGTTAAATTACTTTGGGTCAATTGAGACGGCTGCTGCGTTTCATGGTTGAAGAACAAGAGAAGAAGAGGCATGTGACACAATGCACTTTATTATATTACGATAGATTTTATTCTGATTTTGTTATTTCTAAGGTACATAATTAAAGATTTTATTTTCTTTCTTTTTGC
The DNA here is from genome assembly GCA_034781795.1 of Crypturellus tataupa. Classification (NCBI taxonomy): domain Eukaryota; kingdom Metazoa; phylum Chordata; class Aves; order Tinamiformes; family Tinamidae; genus Crypturellus; species Crypturellus tataupa. The sequence continues at coordinate 5,303,621 of JAWLRI010000060.1, read as the reverse complement.
ATGCTTTTTTTTTTCCAACAGATGTGGGAAGAGGCCATTGCCTTGGGTAAAGAACTTGCAGAACAGTATGAAAATGAAATGTTTGATTATGAACAACTCAGTGAACTACTGGTAGGTTTTGGAAAATGGTTTAGACACTCTTAACAGATTTTTTCAGGTCTTAATTTTTAAGCTTTTAGAATAATACTGAAAAATGTCTTAATAAAATGCAAAAATAGATGGTTAGTTTGGCTTTTTCAGACAAATGCTGATTAATTGACTACCACAGAAATGTCTGAAAAGATTATATTTATATGTATATTTTTAACCAGGACAAAAATTCTGCAGTCATTTTAAGCTGATTTTGGGGTATCAAAGGAAATCTAGAATTTAAATACAAATAGGAACATGAAAAGTCCCCATTCACTTTCAAGAGTATTTTCACATTCACATTTCGCTTTTCAGGTCTCAATAATGCCCAAGTCCTCATGAACAGAGTTAGTTATTTTTGTCCTGAAATTACGTGTTCATTCTGTCTGTGCCCTTTCTTCGCATGCAAACACTTAAATGGCAGCCGGCACTTTCACTCCAAACTTCTTAACCAAATCCACATGGTTGGTTTGCAGTTTATTTTAGAAAATCTTTGGCTTCCAAATTTTTGATAAATTTTATTCTCGTTTTTTCCCTTTGCCACTCCCCAGAGTAGCTGTTCCTTAACTTTTCAATTATTTATATTATTTAACTTTTAATTATTTCCCTGCTTTGTTCTGCTCTATTTGAGCAGGACACCAGCGTGGTGTGATTGCACCTTGCATCACACCCTATTTGTCTGCTGACAAAAGACAGTGATCCAAAAGAGTTGATTTTTGAGTCCCTTCTTGTTAATTTTCCACCAACTTTCTGCTTGCAAATGGGAACATGAGAAACTCTTGTCACTGGGACAACTGCTATTTATCATATCTAGCCATTCCTCAGAGCCAAAGCTTGAATTTGCACTTCATACATCATAGAGGATGGCCCAAAACACTAAGTTATGGATTTTTTTCCTTTTCTCTCATGCACTAAATGTGCCATTATTTCCATTAAGTGAAATAATTGCAGACCATGCAGCGATACATATGTCCAAGGTAGTAGATTTGCCTGGATAAGGAAGCTAGTTCTAATCTGGGAAATGTGGAATGGGATTCTAATCCCATTCTAATCTGGGAAATGTAGGACTCTCAGCTCTCCTACGTGTTGAAACCTGAGTTTACCTGTTTATTTAGCAGGAGAGGAGTTTTTGATTCTCCCTGTTGCCTCTTTTATTCCAGACATATTAAATATTAGACCATTCACAATAGATAGAATAGTTTTGCTACAGGTGAACTGAGATACTGTCATATGGGAACAGTAATAAAGCTGCCCCAAAATTGGAATTCCTTCTCCCGCGGAACATAATAGGCTAAATATAAGTTAACAAACGGGTCGTTTAAGGCTGTGTGTTTGTTATTATTCCATCATTATAGATAAAGGGTTCCACTGTGAAAACAGATGGTATCTGATGTGTCTATTTATTCCAAAAGTTGCATTTTTCTGCCATTTTCAACTGCGTGCTTTCCATATACAAATAAATAGTTATAAATATGGAATGGAAACGCTAGAAAAATATAACGAAATGCAACAGCTGCGAACAGGGAAGTCAGTACCATGGAGATAAATGTTATTTAGCAATAAGGAGGTGGCAGCATTTTTGCTCCTAAGGCTCTGAGCCCACACGAGCAGGGGGTCACGGTGCTGGGGACTGTCACACCTGGGAGCTGAAGCTGCAATTTCTGCAACTTCCTCCAGATCTTGGGATTAAATACTGAGCTTCACCAAGATGAGCATGAAAAGCATAGATCCAGAATGTAGTATTGCAAAATAACAGCTAATATCTGTTAGAAAAGTGAGCAAAAAGGGGCGAGTAAGGGGTATCTGTTACTGGAATTTCAGCTCTATCTTAAGTGTCTGCTCTGAACCTTGGGTCATTCAATATGTTCCTTCTGTTTATTTTCCAGAGAAAGCAAGCCCAGTTCTATGAAAACATTGTGAAAGTGATAAGACCTAAACCGGATTATTTTGCTGTTGGATACTATGGCCAGGGATTTCCTACATTCATAAGGGTAAGTGCTGGCCTTTTCCCCTTTTAGCCAGGCCTCTTGCTTTGGAAATATTACTCCATATGGAAAAATGACCAATACTGGTATATTATTCCCATCTATCTAACATTCTTTTGCCAATAGCGGTTGTATTTTAGCTCTATAAAACAGACATTAGTCTGTTTGGTTGAAATTAGACTTTCTGAAGAGAAGCATTTTCTTCAGACAACCCACTAGCAAGGAAGATGTTGCCAGGCTATAGAACAAGGTAATAACCAGCAGCGTGAGGAATGGTGACGTTTTTCCTGACAGGTAGATGTGTATTTCTGTACCTGATCATGTTTTCATGTAAATCCTTTCCAGCACACTCGACAAAATGGGAATTGAACATCCCAGCTGCTGCTTTTCTCTACATGCTATTGGCAAGGTTTTTTGCGTGTTAACCGCTTAAAGTTGCTGTTCCACCCCAGAAACATGCACATTAGCTTTAAATGCAGTCTTTCCCCATAAATATGCATGAGTCGTGCGTCTGCTTGAAACACAGGTCGCTTAGTTGATGACAATAATCAACTGTTTTAGATTTATTCCACTATTGCTAGGATTGCTATGGAGTTGACTTAAACATCTAAATTCCATCTGTATCATGAGTCTGGGGACTATCCATCTCCTCTATTTGGTGGCCTGTGACATGGAAATAATGTGTAGCTATTTAGCCACTCTGCTGCTCACATCTACCTTAAAAGCTGAGGATTTTCAGTTTAGGAAGAATCTCTCTCCAAACCCCCGTGGAAGAGTTCCAGTAGATTAAGGCAGTTCAGGAGACAGAAGAATAAAATTACTTTTGCTCCACAAGACTCGGCGATTCAGTCTCAGGGGCTGCTAGAGGGTTTCCTCCTGGAAATACTTGTTTAAGAGATGAGTTCCTGAATATAAATGAATAATTCCATTTTAACGCTCGCATATTATGCCATAATAAATACCAAGGGTAAGCCCAGGCAAGTGCTAAAGTCTGTCTGAATGGATAAATGCAGTGCTGATCAGTTCTGATTAAGCTGGTTTTATCGCTTTTTATCACTTGTGGTCAGCTAGTTCCTTTAGATATTTTATGATGTATTAAAAGTGTGAAAAGTAATGGAAAAAAAAAATAGAATGATTTCAGGAGAGAGTTGTGCAGAGTGATCCTTCCGCGTGGAGATTTTATGATCAGATATTCACACAGAAACTGAAAACGTTTTCAGAAAAGAAGGAAAACGCTTGCAAAAAATCCCAGGAAATAAAATATTTACTCCAAGTGCTCAGGAGTTCATTTGTAAAAGGTCTGCGGCTGTTCAGATAAATGCTTGGGACGTTGGAGAGTGGTTTTTTCCTAGCATCAAAAGGGAGAAATGTGCCCAGTGGAGGGTACCTGGAGTGGGAGCAGAACTGAAAGCCCCCCCTGCACCTTGGTCCATAGTGTAGTTGGATTTAATGTAGTCCAAATTAAGGATGAAGAGTTTATGGACTGGGTGCCCATTCTGTGTATTTATAGAGCAGCTTCTACAGTTTGTGCTGAAAAGTTACAGTTTGCAGAGGGAGATGAGTAAATGGATCCAGAGGGTAATGTGGACTTGGAAAATCAAAGGTGCAGCCCAAGCATTTATTTTGTGGGCATGCAGCTGTGAAGAAATAAAATCCTGTGTAATCCTATCAGCAAACAGTGAAGTGCCATCCAAAATCATGGTCAAAATGGGGAGCAGAGAGGAAATCCAGAGGGAAAACTAAGCAGTGGAGTCTTTCATGTCATACATGAGCCCTTTTCCACAAAGATGCCAAAAATCACGTGGAAGAAGTTCATGAACTTCCCCATGAGGAGGGAGATGATTGTGGCTTTCCACATACCTGCATTGCAGGTATCTGTGTGCTGTTTGCACACCCCATAAACACTGCGAGTCCTCAGCTTTCCTGGGCTGAAAGGAATAAAACTGACCCTGGTCCATTTCTGCAAAGGGAAAACTGCATTTTGGAGCATCCGTTTGTGCAAACGGTTAATAAACATTTATAGATGAGCTCTGGTTGGTCTCCAAATCGTGGCAGGCAACTCTTGCCTAGGAGACAGCGACTATTCAGGGACGTGTCAGGATGCTGAGCGCCCTGAAGCCCTTGCAGGGCAGTTCTGCAGCTCGGCAGGGCCATATGGCACTGACAGACGCCCGTCCGCGCCGCTCTGCGAGCGACTGCACATTTGAACACGGAGACCGAAGAGATGACGATGCGGAAAGCTAAGGATTGCTGTCACGTTAGGAGTGCACGTCAAGTACTGTACCCGAAACCTGCTTTTCTCGAGCATCAAGCAGAGCTGAGGTGCATTCAGTGAGAAAAATTGCAAGGAATTCGTTAAAATCTTAATCGTCTCTTAGATTTTACCAGGCGAAATATTTATTAGCAGGTAAAAAAAGACATTGTTGCGCTCAACCCACTTAATTCTCTGAAAAATAATTGCATTAATATTTTTTCCTGCTCCTAAAGAGAAGGCTTGGGAATGCACAGGGTACAACCTGCAGTTTTCCTTCTGGAGCTCTGTATTTAACTGCAGAGTCCAAGCAATACAATGCAGAAAAATGCTAAATGGCTTTATTAATATCAATTTTTTTTTTTTTTAGTCAAAATTGAATATTTTTTTGTAAGTGCAGAAAAATGTTTTACCAAACGCTTGAGAAATGGTTAGACTATAATAAATGAAGGGGAAAAACGCTTAAGATCTGGCTATTAAGTGCCTTGCTGAATGAGAAAATGCTCAATACAAGTTTTTTTTTTCCTATTGTGATTCTCCCTGTGAATTATAATGTTCTTCCTAGACATTTGCCCTTCATATCTTTCTTTCAAATAGCGAGTATTGTTTTCATCTATTTTGAGTTGCACTAGACAGCATTGCGGAGCGAGAGCTGATAGGCTAAAGGAAAATTATTTCATCTCTTTTAGCCGATTTCATAACACTTTCTTTATAACAAATGCTACATAATTTTCTCACCAAGTGTTCATTCAGAGATGAGTAATGAACTTAAGGTGAGGCATATTCAGAATCAAACACTGCATTCATGTCCCAACTTACTTTAATATGTTTGATCAGTTTATAAACATGCCGTCTTCATTAGAATTTGATGTGTTCAGTACATATGTGGACTGTATAAAATTTATCTTGATTTCCTTTATTGTTAGCAGAAGAAATCAATATGTAAAAATACAATAAATGCAATATTTAGTAACCTGAGGTTTATGCTCTGTTCAGACCACAGTACTCTGACAAGACATTAATAGACTAAAATAGTCTATTAACATTGATAGTCTAATATAGTCCATAGTGTACAAATCTTTCCCCAAAAAAATGGTATCTTTGGGCCAACGTACTAAATCTGACTTCATTTCACATCTGTAATTCTGTCTGCTACTCTTGCTTGCTCGTGGCTGTACCCTTTCTAAAAACAGTGTAGAGACAGGGTATTTATTTACTCCTATCATTACTTTGGAAGACGGATAAGGGGGCTTTTTTGGACTTCACGGATAATATAATTTCTCTTAACACATTCCCAATGGACCACCGTGCCATAGATCCCTTCAATGATGTGTTTAGATCCGGTGAGTTCAACGGGGTGACACAGGTGCTGGAGGGAAACTTGTCTTTCATGGTCGTGGTGCTGGAGTTATGGAAATGCCTTCCCGCTTCATCAAATGGGATCAAATATTTATAAAAGATGATACCGTAGTGTCCGGGATGTGCAATATCTCATCGTTCCTTGCTGCGAGTCCCGTAACGGGAGTTTTCCTTGTTTCCTTGCAGAACAAAGTGTTCATCTACCGGGGCAAGGAGTACGAGCGCCGCGAGGACTTCGAGGCCAGGCTCCTCACGCAGTTTCCGAACGCAGAGAAGATGAAAACGACGTCTCCTCCGGGCGAGGACATCAAAACCTCCTCTGGCCAGTGTATCCTTCAATGCCACGCGTGGGAACCCAACGCGTGCCCGGGTTTGGCTGTTCCCAACCACCGGAGCAGGGACCGGTGCCCTTCCGTCTTCATCAAACTCTTGTTTCCCACTTAAATTGTCTGTCTTACATAGTTGAAATGACCTTTTCTTCATTCCTTAACCTGTGCATTCAGATATTCAGTGCTTTACTGTAAAGCCCAAGCTTGATTTACCACCTAAATTTCACAAGCCAGTGTCGGAACAAATTGTCAGGTGAGTTTTGGCGGTTTTATCAGTCTCCCTTCTAACACTTAAATTAGTTCTTTGTATAGCAAATGGTACATAGAGTGAGTAGTTCTTCCAGTCTGTCCATAAGCAATAAATGAAAAAGATGTGTATAAGTGAAAGGAAAACTTGATGAGGAAGGGTGCGTCGGGACTTGATTCCTTGGCATGGCTGCTATTAGTTAATAGTTGCTATTAGTTAATAAATAATAATAAATAAATACCTTGGATAGCTCTCAAATGACTCAGGTAAGTGCGTGGAGCTGGTTGGTCAATGAGATAGGTCACTTTGGGAGCTTAAATTAAATTAAATTCTTAATTAGATTGTTAAAAAAATTCTGAAGCGCAATAAGGTTCAGAAAAAAAATGTGTTTTTACAGATAGTTGGCTGTTCTCTTGTTGTTCTCTTGTGTTTAGGGTCGTGTGTCTGGATGTTCCTCTGCACATCTGCAACCAAGAACATAGTGATTACACTGATGTTTTGTAGGAGTCTTAAGTAACCCACTGAAAACACTCATCTCACAAATATTTTCTACGTTTTATACTAGCATAATATATTATACTTGCATAAACTTTTTTTTTTTTTTTTTTTTTTTTTTTTTTTTTTTTTTTTACTAAAAAGAAGTAAGTAACAATTCCTAAACTGGAAATATTTGATACTGATTATGCTTTTCCTGGGATTTTTTTTTCCAGTTTCTATAGAGTCAATGAAGTCCAACGGTTTGAGTATTCACGCCCTGTTCGAAAAGGAGAGAAAAACCCAGATAATGAATTTGCGGTAAAAAAATAATAATAATCGTATTTTGGGGTTTTGTTTGTTCCCCTTCATTCTGAGAATTGGAACCCCTCTCTGTTTTGCTTATTTAAAAGTAAATTCTAAGTATAAAGTGACTGTATTTGATAGAAGCTCAACAAAAGAGCAATTTGTCATGTTCTATTTTATGCCAGTGGAAAAATAAATCACACAAATATTTATTTAGTTTGTTAAAAACTATTCTGAGAAAGGAGTCCAAAACTGTTAGGATTTAAAATGCAGACGTCTCCTGCTGAAGCCTCTCTTGCCATGAAGATTCCAGTCAGGAATCTTCCAAAACGGATCTTTTTGCAGCAATCCTCTTTTCTTCTTTTCTCTCCATATGCTTCATCTAATGGTCAATAAAACTCATTTGAGCACAGGTTGTATTTCTCAAAACGTTTACAACAGGTTGCATAAAACCGATTACTTTTTTTTTTATAGACATCATTTTATTCACAGTGCTTCTTGTAGGAGCAGTTAGTAGTAACGTAGTAGTAATTAAACTGCTAAATTCATTCATCATCTCTTAAGCAAAGAACTTGGTTTCCTGTGTAGGAGTGAGGCCTCGTCATCATAATATTAAATCTTCGTCAATCCTTAAATTAAAAATAGCAAAAGGATGTGAAAATAAAGCCCTCGAGGTTCACAGCAGTTTGTGTTGCTGAAGCACCACGTAATTCAGGTTGGTTAAAGGAGAACAACATTTCTCTGCTAATAGAGCAGTGTCCGGGTGCCACCTCAGGTGGACATCAGTGCTGTGTAACTGTCTCCAAACCCAAATTTCTTCCCAGTGCTGCTTTGTGCAGCTCCTGATGATGATGATGATGGTGGTTTTAGTCTGTGCTTAGCACAAAAGGCGTCCATCCATTTACGAGAGGTTTGTGTCGCGTTTGCAGAACATGTGGATCGAGAGAACCATCTACGTGACGGCCTACAAGCTGCCCGGCATTCTGAGGTGGTTCGAAGTGAAATCGGTTTTCATGGTAAGATCAATTTTGCTTTGTTGCGATGGCACAAAGAGCGTGTTTGTGTACAGGTAGCGAGCATTTATACCCGTGCACGACTGTGCTCGAGTGAGCAAGCCAGCCATGCGGCTGCGATGACACGGGAGCACAAAGTCAACTTGCCCCCTTGCTGCAGCTGCAGGACGGGCTGCGGTGGCTGCAGAAATGCTCCTTCCCTCCCCGTGCAGGAACGGAGTGAGCCCGAGGCTGCCCGAGCTGCAGGGCAGGGTCAGAACGGGCTGCAAATGCTCCTAGAAAGAACTTTTGGCTTTCAGCAGCCCTGGCCATAAGCCTGGAGTGAAGGAGAACCCAAGATATAGGGGGAGACCCTATTAAATTAAAGCCCACCTGCATTTTGGAAAGCGAATTTAGATACTTCAATTGCAATGCATGCAAAATATACACAGACCTGCTGCTCTCTGTGTGTCTGTATTTCTTCCTAAACTTAGCATTCATGATTAAACATTAAGCATGTTTATGTTGCTTTTATTTCCCATAGTTAGCTAAAATACACCCTAGCAGCCTATCTCAGAATATGCATTTCTCTGGTTGCCCAACTTATGCTGTTTAGAGAAGACATGTCCATTAAATGTCTTAAAGATTAAATTATTCTTACGCAGCTATAATTTTTAAGTAGCTGTAAAAGCATTGTTACTGCAGTCTTTAAATCTCCCTTGCGAGGCTTCTTTTTAAAGGGAAAGCACAATTTGCATATGATTAATTAAAACCTTTCTCATTGCTCCATTGAGGTTATGTTGGACAGTTGTATTTAGACGAGCAGAAGTAACGCAGAAAATTACTATGGTATCTATAGTAACAGAATACGAATGCGATATTTGACAGTAATGAGCAACTGTATAAAACACATTGAATTTTTAATGAATTTTGCATTTTCAATACAATCTTCTCTATCATCAGGATTATATTTATCTTCCCGATTGCCAAAAGCTTGGAAGGGCTGGCAAATCTGATGAAAGTCTCTTTTCCTCCCGAGTTGAGAATAGAGCCTGACAGGCTGCTTTATGCGAGCAATTTGTATACACGCACCTCTAACGCGGGGCTTGTCACAGAAATGGGCATAAATCCTGCGAGAGGCCTTTCTATAAGCGTTCTGTAAGTAAGGATTATATTAGTCACACGGTTGAAAAATGATACCAAAAGGGGACTTAATAATACGTGGGAAGACAGCAAAGGATAACTTTGGAGCGAGCTCTGGCGTAGCTGCTGCGAAATTGGTATCGACTTTCTCCCAGATTGCTGTCAGCTGCGATGCTGGAAACGTGATCACGGAGTCTGCGTCTCTCCCATCCTAAATTCTGAGTTTGGGTACAAATATCATTGCTATTTTGCTGAACGCGGTGAATTAGAATAGCTGTGACCGTTTGATATTTTACTGATGAAACTGGAACATCTTTACCTGAAGAGGTGAGGTTGTGGCAAAGCAGTGGTAAGAGAGGCTTCATTTAATAAATGCAATATATTATATTACATAAGCAGTAGAAATAAGCATAATTTCCTCAAATGTATTTGTTTTTATTTTAATTATTTTAATTATTTCTGAGCAATTTATCTAAACTTTTTCAGCTGGTTCATTATCTATGAGGAATATGTTCATTATTCTGAATCTAATCTGCTGAAATTTGGCCCAAACAATTTTAATGGAAAAAATTTGCTGCGGTCAGCTAGTGAATTGGAAGCTGGATTTTGAGTTACAGTTAGTGAGTTTAAAAAAATGAGCAGTTACTAATCTATACCTTGTTTTGATGTTTAATCTTTAAAGTGTTACAAATATGTATCAGGATTATATCATTCTTTCTTTGCCATAAATAGATTGCTCAGTGCTCAGAATTAGCAAGCTCCTTGGAAGAAAGTTCATAATTGCAAGTATGGAAATTTGCAATAAATAGCTTGCAACAGGGTCCAAGGCACAGCTTATGGGAGGCTGGAATCCACAACCCTCCATCTGCTTGGAATAAACTGGGCGAGAGGATTGTCCGAGCGCTGGAAGGCAGGAGCGCCGTGATTGCCGACATAGAAAAGTTACAAAGCCGCCCGGCAGCTCAATGAGCGCTAATTTCTATAGCTAGTCAAGAGCTTTAAAAGCAATGGTTCATCAGCAGATTATTGGCTAGCTATACGCCCGTTAATAAAAATGACAAGAGCCCTAAATTTAGCGTGGGATGTGCACAAGGCAGCGCGAGCCGCCGCAGTGCTGAATCGTATTTATTTTGTCCTGTGCGCTTATTTATTTTTGCAGAGGCATCCTGCGAGCTTCGGGTCCAGCGTCTTGCAGGCGTTTGGGTAGCAGATGCACCACACGTGGCCCCTCTTACCTTCCCTCCTTGGAATAATCCCCCAGGCACGCGTCTAAGACGCTAATTAAAGCATCCTCGATGTAATCAGATGGCAGGTGTAAGAGTAACAACTAAAGAGATTTGATTATAAGTGGTTCTCAGCAACACGTTAGGCAAGTGATAGGTAGGGAGAAGAGCAGCTTTGTTTATGTAGCATTTATGTAAATCAGGGTGTAATCAAATATACACTTGCTTTTTCCTCACAGGCCCCAATTAACCTTTCTTTTCTATTCTTAACACATCATTTTTTGAAATGCAAGAAGTCTCTGACTTCGGTCTTCCAGCGAGGACTTTCAGAATTGTGGGTTCTTCTAGTTAGCAGAGTTTTTCTTAGCCCACTCACTAAATATGCCTATTTTAGGTGCATTTTAAATGTTTGAACTTGTTTTTCAATATGAACAGCCATCTGTTCCAAAAACACAGTGTCTGATCATAAATAATAGCTGGAGATCAGTCAATTAAAATCAGGTTTTATGCATTATGAGAACTACTTCACCCCATGAAGGGAGGCTCTCTCTGCATTGAAGTTGAGACTATCAGAGAGAAAATTTCGTGCTTTGGGTATCTCAATTAGGGAGAAGAAAATGTGGCCTGGTGGAAGCGTGATGGATAGGGCAGAAGTCATCTCTTCCACATATTAAACGCTATTTCCCTGGACATACACCAGAATAATCACTGCAAAACCTCCTTCTTGATTTTTGCACTGCTTAAGAAGACATTTTCCATCAGGAAAATCCATATTAAGTTATCACTTCTTTCTTACTGTTGCATTAAGCTGGATTTTTCTTTCTACTTCTGAAATTTATCGGTTCCTAATCCGTGATGTTCTCCATAATCTTTCCAAAAGAAAGTCCTGAGTCCCGTCAGAGCCTTTCTCATTCTGTGGCTCTGTCATGTCTCTGAGGTCTAATCTCTACTAGAGCGGCAAAATTTGTTCAATTTTCTCCAATGATATTGATCATCATACCAGTTCTCACTATATATATATGTATATGTGCACCAAACATTTACCTGCACAAAACAACTCTTTCTACCCATCACTGGTTAAATATCTTTTGTTGTGAAACTACAGTAATGTTTCAAGCCATGGTGGCTGGGTGGCAGCCAGGTCTATTGAAGTAGCCTGACTGGTAACATCTCTATTCCTTAATTAAAACCTCCTTTTTTGTCATTTTAGGTTGAAATCAGTCCGCTGGAAAACGCGATAGAAACTATGCAGTTAACGAACGACAAGATCAATAATATGATTCAACAGCATCTGAATGACCCGAATCTACCTATTAACCCTCTGTCTATGCTGCTTAACGGCATCGTGGATCCCGCGGTCATGGGAGGGTTCACAAACTACGAGAAGGTAACGGCAAAGTCAGCCGTCCTGTCCCACGTCACCTCTTTGCGCTTGGAATTTCCTGTGATGCTGCAGAAAGTGCATGCGTGTTAGTGCACGAGCCCAGGACCTGCATTCCTGAGTGTTTTCCTTGCGTTTCTGGTGTTTCTGGATACGTTTTTGCCTTTCCAATTTGATGTAAAAGCTGCTTAGCAGCAAACGTGTTTGAACTGCCAGCAAATCCATGTAGGCGCCTGGTGGATGGCTGCTCGCTGCAGCTCCGGACCGGGATTGATGACAGCTTTGCTGCACACTCGGGGTGAACCTTGGTCACCAAAGTAACTGATTGCGATTTTCTCATTTGCTTTCAAATACGTGAGTTTATAAAGATTAATCAAGTAATAGAGATGGCTTCTGAGACACCAGCCGGTTGCAAATCTCCCTAAATAATCTAAATGGCTTGTTACAAATAAACTGTTAAAAGCTATATGGGACAAGATATTAACGCTGGGAAGCTGTAAACACTGTGTTTATTATTCACACTATGAAAATTAATCATATTAAGCTGGCACACACAGGCACCGTGTCTGAATAACGTGAATGAAGTGAGTATGAGGTTGAAGCTGCTGTCGGGAGTAGGTGTTGATTCATGTTCTGAAATAACTGCTCATTTCTCTCTCACGTCTAGGCCTTTTTTACTGAAAAATATATGCACGAGCATCCGGAGGACCACGACAAGATTGAAAAACTGAAGGATCTGATAGCTTGGCAGGTAAAAATGTTCAAGTTGTGTTGGTCAGGGGCCAAGTACCCTGCCAAGACAGCGTGGTGTCACTTTAGAGAACATTCAGACATCGACTGTTCACCCTGTTCACTTCCCTGGCATTTCAGACTGTCTTGGAACACGAGCTAAAGTTCATCCTCTCCAATACGGCATCATTTGTCATTTGATAAACCCACGAGTAACAAACACGATTAACCTTTTTTTAATGCATCCTGTTAAAAAAAAATATCCTATGTCTCTGAAATGAGAAAATACCTTGTAATAATGTTCCCTGGCCCTACTGACAGTTCAGTTTTGCTTTTTGAGTTTCATAAGGTGCTTTCAGAAACACTTCTCTAAGTTCAGAGTTGAAATACTTGCTCACAAACCTCATCTTCTCCTGCCACAGCCCAACAGAGAATTTCTTCCCCTATTCCCTTCTTTCTCCAAACAACATATTTTCCTGTGTTGTTTATGCCCTTATAGGACTTTTTAGCACAGAATCTTAAATGTGGGAGTTACTAAAACTAACCTACTATAGCTAGAAAATTCATCTAGCCATTCTGAGAAATGTTATATGTATGTTAATATGGCATAAAAATGCTGTGGATCCATAAACACCATAATGGAGATGAAATTACCTGGTATTTTTATGCTCATGGGCCAAAGCAGGTCATTTAAATTTAATGCAGGTAACATTTGCTGAACCAGAACTGGAACCCAGATTTCCAGTCCAATACCTGAAACAAAGTGGGATCTTTTTTGTGTGAAGAACTGGATTTCCATGTACCAAAGGATATTTTGCAGGACAGACTGGAAGCGATTCCGGTGTTGTCCCTGGCTGTATGCTGACCTTTCTTCAGTGGTCTCAAGATAATTTTGTGATAGCTAAAAAATGCCAAAGTGACTAGGAATGTTTTTCCTGCAGCAGCAGAAAGTACATCCTTGTCTTTTTATATTCAGTTCTGCCTTTATAATAAAGGGAATAATTTACATTTCTAGAGGATTCGGTTTTAGAGGTAGTAAAACCAAAGATACAACACTGAAAACAACAACAAAAAAGTCCTCTGAAGGCTATAAAACAACCACTGAATAAAAACTCTTTGGTCTGCCAAAAATCTTTTTTATTTATTTTATTTTTTATTCTGTGAGTTTTTACAGAAGATAGGATTTTAGGAGCTTTTAACTCCTATAGAGGAAAATAATTTGATCCCAGAAGACTAACTTCATGTCAGCTCTCTATCTTTGTCTCTAATAGCCATATTTTAAATGAATTACAGCCACATTTTTCCTCAGAAAAGACTTTGCTGACATTTGTGTGTTAAAATAAAACTACTGTTCCAGCTAATCACGTTTTATTTTAATTATTCAGTGGTTTTAAGTACACAATTTCATCAGGATTTTATTTCCAAACAATGGGAACTGAGAAGGGGGAGAAAAGGGATCAAGAGAAACTATTTATTATCTGCAGTTCTTTCCACTGGAAGGTCCAGCCATTTCATGGTGCAAATTGGTGCTTTGGATGTACATGTTGGGTAACCTAAGACTTAAACCTCTTCTAAAAATATTTCACAGTTTTCCGAGCACATATAGCATAATCTATAGGAGGGAGGGGAGCTTATTCCTAAATAAATATTGGATCATAGAACGAGCGCGAGTTGTTATGGAAACTTTCCCAGCTAAGACAGCGGCTCGAATTCATCAATGACTTGACAGTGATGGAAAGTAAAAATGAGCTTTCATTTTTCAATAACAGGTACTGTGGTTCTTGGGGTTTGTAATCACATAGAGATTTTCTTTATGCAGCATAAATCAATCTGGATATATGAAATACTAGTCTGACAATCATGTTATCAGCTGACTATTTTTTCTACCCCTTTACCTTGTCTCTGTCTCCGTCATCCTTTGACATCCTGCCATAGAGGACATGCTGCTTTCCTAATACCTATGAATTTTATTCTCCATTTCTTTCTATGACTTTTTCAGCTAAATATCATTAGTAATGTCCATTTTTGGCCAGGTTAGTGCTTTTTTTCGCTTTAAAAAGAATGTTTCTATACAGCTACATAATTTCAAGCTGCTGTTTTATTCTAATGTACCAGTACTGAAGCCCACCCTGCCGTTAGCCAGTGCATTTACAGGATGCAACAAGTAGTGCATTGCACTGATGATCTTGTGCCGCTTCTGCATCACTGAAAGAACTGAAGCAGACAAAAATTAACAGCTTTAAAACATATTTTGTCAAAGATTTTACTCTAAGCTGATTAATAGTTAGGTACTTTTTTATATTCTTCACATGAGCAGAAAATAAAGATCTTTTTTCAAAAACAAGGAATAATATCAAATTGGAATATATCTTTGCAAACTGTAACATCTCTTTTAGGTTCATCTCTTTTAGGTTCAGCTGCTTCCTGCAGTCTTTACTTTTTCATTCCTCTGTCCAAAGCTGAGGACATCTCATATAGAGTAGTTTAAAATCCCCCCATGAGCAACCACATTCCTTGCTCCAAAGCCAGAGCAGCTGGTGGCAGTGACTGGTGGAAAATCCAGCATTCCCCTTGAGCAGATTTCCCTGTGTCCGTGTGTGCAAAGGAGCAGCGGGAAGTGTTTGCAAGCAGAAGTTGAGGGACAAGTGACAAAACAGGCTGAAAGCCCCTTCTTTCCTCACTAAATGCTTCAAATACTAGCACTGGGTAGAGCAGGGCAAATATTCCAACCGGGAGATCTGGCAGGAATTCTGTAGCAATGTGAAATGTAGCTGCCAGTAAAGAATTCCCCGAGGGAGCAGCAAGCGGCCGCCTCCTCCTTGCGGATTTTCCCTGCTTTCCTGCACGCAGAGCCGTACTACAAGCACCTCTACTGCTCCGCTTCCTCCACAGAGGAAGCACCAACATTTATTTCTTAGGTTTGCAGCATTTACCTACAGAAAAAAATATCTATATTTGCTTCCTATGGCCTCATTTTCCACGTTGGAGATGTTGGCTCTGTAGGAGAGGCTCATTAGCGCGTTTGCTCCTTATGGAAATGATCACGGAGCTGTCTGCTCTGTCAGCAGGTCCTTAAATAAATGAGCAATTTGACCAAAACCTTCAAAACGAGAAGGTCAGAATTTGACCTGATACTTAGGAACGTTTTCAAATTCATTTATTTACCTAGAGCAGAGAAATTAGCTGATTTTAATGTTAAATCTTTATGGAGTACAAATCCATATGGCTAGAAATAAAAGTGGCTACAGTGAAAAATACTGTCATTTTTTTTCCCCTAAAATAATACCCAGAGAAGTAACAGCTGTGCCCTGTTAAATAGGAGCAAAACACATGGAATCATCTTGATAAGATTTCTTGAGCCTGTTCATCCGTAATTCATCTGTGTATTTATTATCCTCCTTACTAATAAAGCTCCTCGTTCTGATTGCTGCTCCGTCTTATTAGAAAAATCTGTTTTTAATCAGTATTATGATTTAATTATAAATTATTAAGAAGAAGCTTCTTAGCTTGATTGCTGCAGAGAATATCTGAGTTGGAATCAGAGCGCTGTGTGGGCTGAAACGGACCTGGAAGAGGAAATATTTTTCCTAAGCTTGAGATAGCAAAGTCTAATGGTGTGTCTGGAGAGCTGTGGGAATGGAAATGTCTCTCTCAAAACATTTTAAAAGGTCACCTACACCTCCACACGATGGACTAATTATATAATCCTGTGTTGGCATGGCTATTTTGTGACAGAAGCCTTGCAGATAAATGATTGCTTTCAGTTGCAAAAGAGAATCCATTTAATTCTTTCTCTCCTGTTTTGTTCTCGGAGAAAATAAAATAATTTCGCTGAGGGGAAGTGCTGGCTTTTATAGAGAGAGCTACAAATTTTATTAATAAATATTGCTGTGTTATATATATATATATATGAATATCCAAAGCTATTGCTCCTTTGAAGTTTTAGAAAAAGCATTCATTAAAGCAAACATATTAATATTTTCTTCCCTAAGTTTTTATTCTCAGGAAGCTGGGAAAGGACTAGCATTAATAACCCAGTTTGCAAGTTATCATTCATCAGTCTGCTACTTTAACGTATATACAGCACATATGGGGCTGGTGAATATATTAGGAATATCAGTGCTCCCAGATAAATTCAGATATGTCCCTAGTACATGATCACTGGGCAGAACGATGGAGATGTCAATTTTAAAGGACTTTGGGTAGTACAAGAAAAAGAAATTATGTGTGAAGTTCCTCAAGGACCTTTTTTACCACGTTGTGCTTTATATGTCTTATTTTTCCCTTTTTTTCTGTCTGTAAAATCTTTCATTCCTCCTGCAATACATACAGAAAACTTGCTCTAATCCTTCACTTGGAAAAGGCTGGCGCATTAATTGTAATCCCATTCCGATTCCCAGATTCCCTTCCTGGCTGAAGGCATCCGAATCCATGGGGAGAAGGTGACGGAGGCGCTGAGGCCGTTCCACGAGCGCATGGAAGCCTGTTTCAAGCAGCTTAAGGAAAAAGTAGAAAAGCAGTACGGTGTCCGGACTGTTGTAAGTTATCCAAGAGCTTTATGCTTCAAAGAATACTTCGAATTATTGCAAATTGCTGGGAACTTTGTATTGCTCTCTTCTAATTCTCTCTGATTAGCAGAAGCAATATTAATGCGGGATTAATGAAGTGTCCTACAGAGCACAGTGATTTTCTTCGAATTTAGAGGTTATAGCAGCAATGGAATTAAGTTCCCTGTTGGACATGGACATTATTTGCTTAACAACCTCAAAAATGTCCAGAAACGGGTCCTAGGAGGTACTGTGTGGGCCGGGTGTTGCACCCCGATCAGACTGGGGGTCACATTGGGTTGTGCCCTGGGGGTCTCTGCTTAGTGATGCTGTGACCTGGTGCCAGGGGTGGATGTGGTTCTACTCAGTGGTCTTCACTCGGTGCCATTTTTAAGGAATTATTTTTTAAAATTGCTATCAAGGGACCATCACATGGTGGTTCTGAGCTGAATGTCACCTCCGTGTTGTTTTAATCCCTTTTTAGATGTTGGGGCTGCCCTGCTCTTCAGTAGGGGCTGCTCTTAAGTGTCGTTGATGTCTTATTTTCCCATATTTTCCACTCTGGGATTTCCACCACTCTAGGATTATGGAGGCAGTAGCTAACTGCTACTTAGTGGAGTTGGTGCTTCTGTCTTTCAACCAAACTATTTGCAGTTTCTTCTTCTGCTTCATCTTCAAGGCACAAACAAGAATTTGGTGGTGTTTCCAGTTAGGTTCTGTTCTGTGCTGCACATAAGGGAAGGAGGCCAAAAGCTCTCAGACACCTTCTTAATTACAATATAACAACGACAGTATAACTGGTAATTCTATAAAATTCTATAAATTCTACAAAATAAACCTCATAGAACAGATACTATTTTATGGATCAGTTTTTAAAAAGGCAGGAGTAGAGAACTGATGTTTTAAGGTTGAGTTTGTTGAGCTGGTGTCCTAACTAAAGACTGCTGGGCGCTGTAATGTATGTCTTAATTATGTATTAATTAATGTATGTGTTTAGGGAAGTTTTACTCCACTGTTCCACTTGCAGCTCTGCTTTAAGGTTATCTCTACATCATGAGACTACAAACATCACAATTGTGTTTTTGTCTTGCACTTGGCATCTGCAGCACGATTCCATAGAGAGAATCATAGGAAAAAAAGGGATCTTCTTCATGCCTTTCCCTCTTTCCAATCCTTAAATCTTCCCAGGCAGGATTATCAGATGGGAGCTCCCAGCTAGCTAAGAATCCAAGTGACTGTTCCCAAGACAGCAGAAAAGCGGAGTAAGATGATATATTCCTTCCTCCTCACGTTCCTGCTTTCCCCTGGCAGCAGCCTGCTTTTTATTCTGCAGTCTGGGCCTTAATAAATTAAGAAATAAGGTTGAGAAAAAGAACAAAATTGGAAAAAAAAAAGTGTTTGCAAATTCTCCAATTTCATTTCTTTCCCTAGATAAGCAGCAGTCACTGAAATGTGCCTTTATGGCACTGTTTCTATGGGTGCGTGCCCGAGACCTTGAGGATGCTATGTCACAGGCATATATGCTGGTATAAAGGGGTTTCCAAAGCTCTCCCTGGAAAATCCCACAGGGATTTCATAAATAGGGATGCAGGGAAGGAGCGAGCTTCAACTTTGTGCTCAACCTTGGCGAGATGCAGAACACCTAGGACTGCGCAGGCAGCTGGTGGGGATGGCAGAGCTCTCCCAGTCCCCAGAGCCCAGGACTTGTCCATCTTTTTAGAGTCCTTCTAAGAATCACTCATCCTGCCAATGTATGCAGGGAGATGGGATATCAAATATTAATTTACTCCCACGGGGAAAAGGAATATTGACATTAATGACACTTGTGTTTCGCTTACTTGAATAATACCCCTTGGCGTCACCAGGCAGTGCTGGGCAAGGCGGGTTCAGGAGCTCTTATGTCCCTGGTTTCCCTCCAGACTTGTCGGGATTGATGGAGTTTTGTCCCCCTGTCCTCCCTGTACAGCCCCAATTTGCCAGCAGTTGGCAGAGGGGAAAAGTCTACCTGTAATTAAGCAGCATGAGGTTCTTATTTGTTGTCTGAAGGAGCTCAATTATTTTATGCATATATCAGTTATTAATGACTAACAAAGCTTGTATAAATATTCAGGACTTGAAAATTGCTGGCACTTAAAAGAAAAAACCCTTTTGTCTGTGTTTTTCTTTACCAAGACTCTACTCTGCAAATTGGCTTTCTTGACATAAAGATCCGGTCAGAGCATTTTTTTTTCTTTTTAAAAAGATCATTTTAAATGGGTTGTTTTAAATATACCAAACATCATTTCCGTTGCGGAGATGGATCAAAAGTTCTTTGCAAGTAGCTGCTTTTTAAAGATCGTATACTTAAAAAAAAATAAAAAAGCGTGTACATTCCACCACAGCAAACGAAGTGTGAGAAAAATACTTGAAATTGCGCGTGTTGGTGTAGATGGGGAGCTGAATAGATATTTTTGGTCTTCGAAACGTGGTCCCGCAGCCGCCGAGCCTGGACGAGCGGCGCGGCAGCCGGCCCCGCTCCATGGTGCGCTCCTTCACGATGCCCTCGTCCTCGCGGCCCCTCTCCGTGGCCTCCGTGTCCTCCGTGTCGTCGGACAGCACGCCCTCCAGGCCGGGCTCCGACGGGTAAGCTGCTCCTTGCAAAGCCGGGCTCAGCACGCGAGTCTGCTCCTCGATGCCGTCGCAGCATTAATCATTCCTCTACTAACCCGTCCGTGGTGGCAGCGCGAGGGGGAAGCTCCACACGTTGCAACAACCATCCCCAAGCAAACAGGAGGCAAATTACCACCTCCTAAAGCCTGGCGGACGGTGTGGCTGAGCCCTGAGCCCTCGCTAAGCGCTGGATGAAGCGCGTGCTGAGCCGCTCGCGGAGCCGCGAGTGGGTGCGGGCTGGGACGGGGAAGGGATTAGCCGCCTGCTCCGTCCTTTCTCCTCGCTGCCGCTGCTCTCCGAAGTAAAGCTGCTTATGGCAAGGCTCTGCTTCAAGCCCTACCGAGCTAGTCCACACGAGAGCTGGGAATTGTGCGGCTGAGCCCTGGATCACACTCAGATCTGCAAAAGAAAGAAGCTGTTTTGGGGCTGGAGTGTCCGTTCAGCCTCAGAACTCCCTTTTCTCTCCACCCCACCATTCCCATCATGCAGAAATGCAATATTTAAGCATGTGGCAGAGCTGTACAAGTCTCCTGAAGGGCTGCTAACTCAGGGAGATGCTCTGGAAATGTTCGCGTCCCTTGTGCTCCTTCCCAGCTTGTTATTTACTGACTGGAGAGCAAAAGCATTGAATAAAATTAAGTACAGCACCTAAGGACCAACGCGATACTTACCTTGATTACAAACAATTTATATGCCCATTGGGAATGAAGTGCAAACAGAGAGCTATTCAGATCTCATTACATTACCCTGCGCAGCATACACGCAGTAAATCATCTTTGTAAAAGCGCAGGACAGCAACAGTTTTATCAGGGATGATCAGACCTCTTGACTAATTCATGCCTAATGTTGTCTGGCTTGAACTTGGGGGCTATGTGCTATCCTAGGTCAACTTTCGTGTATGTCAAAAGAAAATTATTAATGTGCCTCCCCCATGTCTCATCTTTTATTTGTCTCTCTGCTTCTACCTCTTTCCCTTTTGCTTTCAAAATAACTGTGTGCATTTTTCCCTTCTTTGCTGCGTGTTACTTTGCTAATTTTTGCATCTCCATCCCAGCTGGGCTATAGGCTGTGTCATTCAGCGGCTTAGGAGGATCTCATGAGTCAACTCAACACGAAGACGAAAATGAAACTCCCAGAGATCCCTTTGCAGCTCAGCTCCTGCTCAGAGCCTGGGGCGATATAGTTATAATAAATATGAGGACATCGTAATGAACAAATTCCCTTGCAAAGTGAACCTGAGAATGTGCTTGTTCGCTTGAGCAGCGGAGCAGGAGCAGGAAAATCATCAGATTAAATAACCTAGTGGAAGACTTGGAAAAGCTGGCAAAAGACAGCCGGAGTTGTATGGGCGCTCTGCAACTATTAAGCTGGAGAAAGTTAACCCGTGTGCTCGTAGTTCATTGGTTTTATGGTCAGTTGTCCGTCCCCTCCTTCCAATTCCCCTCTCTTCTATGTTACTTCTGAGGTTAGAGATGGAGCGAAGAAAAACAAGTGCAAATGGATCTGATGGAACCTTTTGCTCAGACCGCCCTCCTTAATGTTTTATGCCGTCTCCCAGCTTTATAGCTTTTAAATAGTAAAAAAATCAAAGCAGACACTGACGCAGTAAGTGTTTTACAACTCCCAAATCCTCTTATCATTAATACTGTGATCTTAAAAAAAAAAAAAAGCCTTTCTTTTATTCACTGCTTAAAATGGGTGTTCAGAAGTATCCACGGGAACACTAAATCTCAGCTGGGGGAGGGAAGATCCCAGGAAGTCCCTTTGACAGCCCATTTCCCACCTCTCCAAATTCCGAGGCTGCTTTAAGTGTGCCCATGGCATGCTGAGGGATACCAGCCCCTGTTTATCACTGCTGCATCGCATGCAAATAATTAATAGTGTAATAATGGTGATGCTCTGAAGGGAAGCAATTAATCATGGTCTAAAAGGCGGCGATTCCTCCCGTAAATTGTAACCAGCACGCAGGCAGAGGCAGCCCTCGGATGGCTAACGTGCCAAAAGTCAGGAATTCCTCCTTGTCTGAAGTTCTCTGGTTTGGTTTGTGATGAGATAATTTGTGACATCCTCTTAAAAGCTGTTAGCATAATTTTAGCTAGGTTGTGGTTTTTAATATTTTATAATGCAAAGCCAATTTTAAAAGTATTCTAGGCCAGGCTAAGAATATTTTCTACTTTCTCTACTCCTTTTTACGCTAGTTATTGAAGGAGGTGAGACAGAGGAGAGGTTTGTTTAAATTATGGAGTAAAAAATAGCTAAAAAGGCTCCTATGCTATTTGGAGTGGTGCTTTATTTAAAATAAAATAAAAACTCTTACAACAGAAATGCTTTCCTTTAGCAGTTCATTATAGCCCTAAGGTTTTTTTTCTCTTCATAGCCAGAATTTTAAAGAGTAGTGATGAGTGTGAGACCTCCGGGTGATGGTAGCGCTGCATCAGCGCTGTGGATATTCCCCCCTGTTTTCGTGTCCCTATTTTGCACTTGCTTCAGGTAAGGAGCCTTCCAGATGGGAAAGCTCTTCCGCTCCTTGGAAGTTAACCCTTAGCTATTCCCAGTAAAACACTTAGACTGAAAATTCATCTGCTCCTTGAGTTTCTTCCCTGGAAATGTGCTGTAATTTGGCCAAGTTGTAACCATTACAAAACCCCTCGCATTGCACATGTCCAACTTCCTGCACTGCTGCAAAGTAGTTCCCCAACCTCCTTCCCTAGGAATAGTTATATCCTCTTTCTCCACCAAAAAAAAAGTGTCCAGGAGGATAATTTTTTAAGAAATACCTAGAACTGCCCTGACGTGCATGACAAGTGGAGGAGACTTTTCTTTAAGACCTCGTGCATTGGGCTGCCCTCCCTGGGGCGGTGCCGGTGCAAAGGGGGAACATTGAGGGATAAATTCACTTTTATAGAAACGCATACGTGAAACTCGGGAGTTTGCACAGCTGTAAAGCAGGGGATTTACTGCAGGGCAGGGAAATGGGCAGTCCACATCCTTCAGCAGCTCAGCAGTAAATTTTATTGTGACAATTACGGTTTTTATGAACTTCTGCCCCCGCTTTGCTTTCTCGTGAGTTTTCCTGCGTTAACAAAACATCTCTGAACCAAAATGAACCATTAGGCACATGTTAGGACTGTGAAAATTAAACTCAATGTACTGAAAATAATATATCAGTGATCTAAGTCGCAATTTTTTTTTAGGTTTGTTCTTGAGCCCCTCCTGCCCAAAAAGATGCATTCTAGGTCTCAGGATAAATTGGACAAGGATGACCTAGATAAAGATAAGAAAGAAAAGAAGAAGGAGAAAAGGAACAGCAAGCACCAAGAAATATTTGATAAAGAATTTAAATCTACGGATATTTCTCTGCAGCAGTCCGAAGCAGTGATCCTTTCCGAAACGGTAACGTTGATAGCAAGTATTGCTTTATATGACAGTGAGCAATGTTCTTCCTGTTTTTAAATAAAAATGTTGAGTTTTACAATTAAGTTCATTTCTAAGTTACAAACAACACTGCCTGAATATGTTATGATGTTAATACAGCTGATAATGAATAGTTATGATATCAAAAATCAAGATATATTATTTGAAAGCCCACCAAAAGCTACATGTGGCTGTTCAGTAGAAGGCACAGATAATATATCTGAAGTAAAATAAATGCTGCCGTTTTAGCAGTTTCTTGAAGTTGTGCTTTCCAGTAGATTGTGATGGGTTTGCTCATATTTCGGCTGACTCCTGCAAGACACTTTCTGGTGGAAATGTTCTAAGATCATTTCATGCATGGAAATTATGTGTTCTTGAAAGGCTATTTTGAGCAGAAAATTGGGAGCAGTTCCTCTGGTGGCTGCGTGTAAGGATATTAACTATGGAGTATATCTCTTTTAAGCCTTCTCTTCATGGCATATATCTAATTCTCTGAAACTGTCCTAAAGGCTTAGGTAAGTTTTGCTTCTTAAATGGAAAGCAAGTCCATTTTAAGCTGGAGCAGCAATGTGTGAACTTCTAAGTGTAAGTGGGAAGCTCAGGAGTGAGCTCTTGTTTTAGTGGCAGAATATTAAAAATTTGTCCTCAAGAAATAATGGGAATGGTCTCATAAGGATTGACGGGTGTCCTCTTCGAGCAATCGCTTGTGAAACTAGCCCTATTTCTTGGTATTAACTCAGCAAAAATGCAAAAAAAATGCAAAATGCAAAAATTCATTGTGCATTCCAGGAGGAATCACCCAAACCCTTCTGAAGTTGGTGACAGCTTTTCCCATTGATGTCAGTAAATTTGGGATCAGTCCTGATGTCCTGAAATGGAGATTCCCCCTGCCAAGCCAAGTCAGCTGAGCACTGCGAGAACATTTGCAGAGAGAAAATAAATTTTGCATGAATTTCTACATCTCATCTTTTTGGCACCGTGCAGGGAGCTCTGGAGGTGCATTGCATCAATCATCTCTTGACTGACCTCTAAGCATAACCTCTAAAATGCTAAGATTGCACTTACGCCTCCTGGATTCCCAAACCTAATAGCAGAGGGAGAAATAGGGGAAATCTGTAGGAGAGAAATGGAGGAAATTTGATTTTTGGAGCAGGTAAAGATAGTCCATTGGACTATCCAAGGGTGCTGGGGGAGCTGATGTCCTTGCAAGGTCACTAGCATCATCTGCAAAACGTCTTGTGGATCAGGGAAGGTTCACAACTGGGGAAAATGCCCATCTGGCCTGTCCCGTATTCAAGAAGGATCATCTGGGGATCCGCAGTTCAGCTGGACTCACCCCAATCCCTGGGACAATTACGGATTAATATCAATATTAATTTTAACCCTTCCCTGTCTATGCAGCATGTGTTGTAAAAACAGGATAATCAGAAAAGTGTTTTCAAGAATTTTAGAAAGATGATGACAGGTCATGTAAAAATAAAATGTGGACTGGCTGCATGCTGGACAGGTATGTGTCCTACCATCCTCAGCGCTTGAGATTCAGACACTGCCTTATCTAGATTTATACCTTAACTACCTTTTCTTTCCCCCAAAAAATCACTATATTCATATGAATCTTCCAACTGTTCCGAGCTCAAACCCTAATTACAGAGATCTTGTACTGCTTTGATCTTATCAAAAGATAAATTAAACCCTTTGATATACAAAGATCATCAGTGAAGTCTTTATAGTTTTCTAGCAACATACATCTTCTTTTAAGTATCAGATAAACTTCTTTAATGTAAATTCCCATTGTTGATTCTTTTGCTCTGTGGGTTGATAACAAATCTCATACTGGGGCCAGGTAGGTAACAGACACCTCAAAAGCTCATGTTAGAAATGAGAATAATGGGCTGTATATTTTATTGATTTAATGACATCCAACACCGCTCACTATTGACCCTGCTTTCATCAGAGTGAAAAACATTAGCCGGGGGTTCTCGATGGATTAGCAGCCTCCTAAGGTCTCAGTAGCTACAGCTCAAACTCTCTAGCAAAACCGTAATTTATGTGAACCTGGGAAAAGAGAGCCAAGCTTATCAGCATCACGTAAAATTTAAACTTTGCTTGAAATCAACAGCCATAGAGCAGAATAATTTAGGAATTTCATCTCAAATTCCATTATAGTCGTCATTTTTCTCTTGATTCTGGAGTTCCAGGTTGCCCTACCGATTAGTCCATTTTTCATTATTGCCTTTTTCTAATTATATACCTCTGAGAAAGTGAACACAGCTTATCCATTTCATTAAAACCCTGCTCTAAAAGGTCTTGCAAGAAGAACCCTTTGGAGTCCAGCCTCAGAGATCCAGCTCATAGAGGCAACACATCTGTTTTAGGGTTTATTTCCTAAAAAGATGGGGTAACATTTGTTCTAAATTCCTCCTTCTCAAAATACTTTCCAAAAAAAAGATTGTAAAAAAAATTTGGCAAAACAGGCACTCATACGAGGCTATAGCCTTACTTAGCTCCCGTACACTTTAAGTAAATATTTGGGGAATTGCCTCATTGCTTCACAAAAATATTCCAGGCTAAGGCAAGGTGCATTAAGCCTCATTGTTATTCCTGAGAAGAAGGAGAAAAACATTTGGAGCTGTGAAATACTGTGTTAAATCACAGGTGTTGAAGGTGATCATTGCCCTGTTGGACTTAGGAGGTGGTGGGGAAACGGAGCCGTTGCCCATTCTGTTGGATTCCTGTTCTGCACCACCCCGAGGAGCTGCCAACGCGCTGCCCACATCTACTTGTGTGTGTATCTGGGCCATGAGGTAGGGAAACGGTTACGATTTCTCCTGGGTTTTATCCCCCTGCAGATCAGCCCGCTGAGACCGCAGAGACCCAAGAGCCAAGTCATCAACGTGATGGCGAGCGAGAGGCGCTTCTCCGTGTCCCCTTCGCCGCCCAGCGCTCAGGTCACGCCGCCCCCCATCACGCCCCGGACCAAGCTGTCCTTCAGCATTCAGGCCAGTAAGTCTGGGTTTGCTGCGTTGGAACTAAATTGGATTGGATGGGGCCTCTGAGATCCTAGAGTCCAACAAAAGAGGGTTGGATGGGGCCTCTGGAGATCCTGGTCCAATCCAACAAAAGAGGGTTGGATGGAGCCTCTGAAGATCCTAGTCCAGCCCAACAAAAGACGGTTGGATGGGGCCTCTGGAGATCCTCCATCCCGCTCAAGCAGGGTCACCTGGAGCACATTTCCCAGGATTGTGTCCAGCCCATGTTCCAGGACAGAGATACGGTTCCTCGGCATTATACTAAGGACAATAACTGCCTACATCTTTCTACCAGTTCCTCATACATGAATCTCATTACAGTGCTCACTCATTCAGCTGTATTTCTGCAAACAGATTACAGTTTTATGAACTGGATAATTATTTCAGGCAATGTGTTAGTATTAAGAGCTCTTTTTTCAATAATATTTCTCTTCAGAAATTCTCAGCATCTCGGGTTTTAGTGCTTTCGTTTAGTCTTTGTACCATCAACCATCTAATATGACTTGCAGACACAAGAATTTTCCTCTCGATGTTACACTTCTTGCATTTCTTAACCAGCAAAAAATATTTCAATACGTTACAAAAGCAGGGAAAATTGTTGTGTTGACAAAGTTTCTTTTCCTTTTCAAATAATGATTAATTATTACTTAAATAGAGGTCCAAAATTGGTGTTATACTCGGACCTAGAGAGCATTTTGGATCATAAAGATTAAAAAAAAAAAATCCTCTATTATAACTATACCTTAAAAGAGCTTTTATTTGCTCTGGAGTGAATGCAAGACAGAGAATAAAATATCTGTCCTCTGCAGCTATTTTCATTTGATGTTCTGACATCTGCCACACAGTTTTTCTGTAAAACACTGCATGCTTGGTTCAGTCTTTCGGAAACCTATCACAGAACTAAGTGCAGTACAACACTTATTTCTTTTACAGTGCTGTTTTCCAAAAACTGCTTCCAGAGCTCTCAGTTTCTGGCGCTCGACACGCACACACTCATAAAAATTGATCTTTCTGATGCATGGACCCAACTTCTCCTACAAGAGACCAGAGTTGCATGTTTGTAAAAAGCAGTTTAAATGGTCAGTCTTAAGAAAACAAATCTTGTTTGGTCAAGTTCACTTTTCTAATTGGCTTTTTTTCCTATATATTTACACATTTTCTTTAAATACTCAGCATTTGGGAAAAATATCATCACAGCAAATAGCAAATACCTGTGCTGTGAGCGGGGATGTGTTTGTTGCACAACAGAATTGGTCTCCAAAGACAGGGACTTTTCTGCAATGGTTTCACATAGCTGACGGCAGAGCTAATGTGGAAGGGGAGAACCCAGCACAAATCAATGCAGCATCTCCCTGGGTAGGCAGACACCCAGAGCAATCGTCTGGATAGGTGTGAACTTGCTTTCCAGTTCTGATATCCAAAAATTACCAGCTAATTAAAAACTGAAAATACAGAGAAAAATTAACTGCATATATTCCTGCAAAGAAGACTCTTTGAATAGGATTATTTCTTCTTATATTTATTAAAACTAACTTATTATTATATTTATTAAAACTATCATGTATTTCAGATATTTGTCTTGTGCTAGAGATTTATGTTATTTGTGTGTAATTTATTAATGTGCAATGTAAATGCTTTTGTAGCAAAATACATGGGGCTTCTCTGTAATTGTTTGCAGAAATACAGTACTGAGATACTTTCAGTTAAGGGCTGAGCGATTCTGCTTGCTTCCTAGTGCAGGAGAATGGAGTACAAAATTTGGTCAGTAGGTTAAGCTTAAAAAAAGTCATCTAGTTAATGTATATTATTGACTATTTGTGTGGATGGAAATATTCTGTGCATAATTGCAGGGTTTCAGTGCTATCTTGCAAAGGAGTCAGGTTGTGAAACTTGCTCATGTGTCTGCATGGATCTTCTGAATGTCAAATATGCAGGATCAGCATTAAGATTTAGCTCTTAAATAAACCAATTCTTTGTGTTCTCAAAAATAACTTTTTTTCCCTTAGAAAATACAATTTTCATAGATCCCCCAGTGTTCTCCTAAATATAAATAAGTAAATAAAACAAACATCCATAGTAACGTGCAGCCTTTATGCCAAGAAACTGTTTTTCCTAAGGCTTATGCCCTCAAAGGCCTATTCTATTTAAACATGCAGCAGGTCTGGGAAATTGATACCAAATTAACAAGGTAGTTCACTTTCAGCGTGAGTATTTGGTAATAATTGGGTAGCATTGCGTTCAAATTATATGTTCTAATAATACAGGCTTGGTAGAAGTAGGTTTTGATGGAAATATCTGCCGGAAAACATGATGAATACTGCAATATTTGGAAGCTGGAGAAACTGTCGGTATGAAAAACCAAGGACAACAAGCAGGAGGGATGGGAGAGGCGATGAGACATCCAAAGATTGCTGGAAAAAATAAGAAATATTAAAGAAAGGGCCCATAAAAAGCTTCAGGTCCTGAAGGACAAATAACACTTTTCAGCCTGATGCAAGAGAAGAAAGTTTGAAAGCTGGGGATGGAAAAGATTCTCCTTCCTGATGTACTGAAAGTTCAAGTGAAAGGAAGGAGGGTGAAATTACAGTTTTCAGTGACAAATCGATACCTCTGCCTTACAGTTAAATTGCGTTAGTCAGAGCCCATTTTAGAGAACAATAAAAGGGCCCATTGTGCAGACATTGATAGCATCCTCGCGCTGAAAGTATCTGCATAAACAAGTCCTCCACTTGTTTCACAAATCACCCCCGTAAAATAAAAATAACTTTTTTGTTTCCTTCTCTGAATGAAAACAGTTTCCCTAATTTGACCAAAATAAATTAAGTTTCTTATCTCACAGAGCTCATAGGGGGGTTTGCGTGTGCCGAATCACCCCATAACGCGCCGTGGGCAGATGTCAGCACAAAACCCCCTCTATCATTCAACACAAACCCCGCCTATCACTCGGGTTTTAGTAAGTGCAGCTTTATTGTCCCTCAGGCTATTCCCCTCTGTCGCACGAACCTGTTTGGATTTATCTTCCCCAAGAAAGGAACTTTCTACCCAGCCAATAGTAATAAAAAAATGTCCCTACCGCCTCTTCCATGATTTTATTCCTTTGCACACCTTGGCTCGTTTATTAGGGCTATCTGGAGTTTGGAAATTTTTGAGAGAAATGTAGTTAATGACAGGTTTTCATTTGTGTGTTTTAGTGACCAAAAGCTTTCTACTAGTTTACCATAAAAAGATAAATAAAGATTGGTGGTGTTATACTCTCTGGGTGCTCCCTTCAAAACTTTTCTTGTTTATTAATGTGCAAGGTGTAAATGCAGAGCTTAGAGCTGAGATCATTATATTTGCTTTATATGAGTTGGGAATATTTCTGGGAGGAAGCAAGGGCTTTCTTTTTTATTGAAAAGTGAGGGATTTTGCAAGTATTTTAGGGTTTATCCTAAAACTCGGATCATCTTGGCACAGCATTCCGGGCTCTGGGAATGGGTTTTCATTTGTGCTGCTTTTCCCCAAAAATCCTTCCCTTGCTGCTCTGCAGATGGCTGCGGAGGCAGAGGGAGCACAGACACGTTTTGTGGGATGGTTCTCCGCAGCGCCATGGGATTGGGAATGGCCCGGATCCTTGGCTCTGGCTGGGTTATCCCAGGCGCTCACCAGCGACTCCTCCTTTGCAGACCTGGAGCTGAACGGGCTGGCGGGCTCCGAGCTGGCGGACGTGCCCCCTCCGCTGCCCCTCAAGGGCAGCACGGCCGATTACGGGAACCTGCTGGAGAGCCAGGATGTCACCAGCCCCGCGACGTCCCCGCCGGCGCATCAGAGGGTGAGTCCCCGACCCGGCCACCGCTCCCTGCGTCACACTCCCTTCTCTACCCTAAAACCAACCCGTTAAAAGCAGTCCTGCTGCGGGGGAACGCACAGCATCCACAGCCCCAGTGCAGCTCCCTGCGTAGGCAGGTGAGGACCATATAGGAAGAGTGCGCGTTTTTTGTCCAAGGAATCAATTGTCATGAAGAAGCTTGATAAATTCAAATTAGCTTTCAGATGCATTAAACTCCGCACCTCCTTCACGAGCTCCAGGTAGCAAATTAATTTGTATGATATCCTGTTAATTTTAGGTCACGGTATTAGCTCAGAGTTGCAGACCCGAGTGCTTTTTTCACATAAGAAATGTGAAACAAGGAGCTGATGAAATGTTATAAGGCATAAAGGGGGGGTTGCAGGGTTTGACCATACTTAGACACGGGGTCAAATTCAAGTTACATCTTCTTAGTTCAGGGTATAACACTTTCCTGGCCATCTCTATTTTTATAAACTTTGAAGCTCAGGGAATCTAGCTAAGGAGGCTGCAAAGTGACTCAAGCAGGTTCTTCCCCAAGCCCCACGTATTAGTCGTAGAATATTTTAGGGTACTCTGACGCCAGTCGCTCTGCACTCTCATTTTATTAAGCTAAGTTTGAAAAGGACATGAAGGCAAATGAGTAGTGCTGAGCATGATCAGATGGGCACATTCTTATTATTGCTGTGCATAAATCCCCACGGACAGCTTTCCATGCCTTTTTGCATGGGTGCAATAACTACAGTTTATAATTATCTGCCCAGTAAAGTGATATTTTTAAATTATGCGTGATTTGTATCAATAAAGAAAAAAATCAGTGAAGAATATTACAGATAAGGTTATCCTCGTAGCTTTTAAATTGGGAAGATTTCCCAGCATTAAAAGTTATCATCCAGTTCACTATGATTTGCCTTTCAGTACGTTATTTTAAAAAAAAAAGAAGTGTAGGGGACAAAAAAGCCTTGATAAATGCATCAAGGAATATCCAGTGCATTGAATGAAACTGCAGGCAGTAATGTCATATAGTGACTGTAATCTTGGATTATTTGGACTCCGGCCTTAACTTAATGCACTTAAGTCTTTTATCCCGGTAATCATCTAATTATAAGTTTCTGATTGACCTCTTATTCATTGTTAAGCCTGATACCCTTATATATATTTTCTTGCACTGTATGACTTGTTCAGCTAAAAACGTTCTTAATAATATATGGGAACATAAAAAAGAGGCCTATGACTCCGGCAAGGATGATTATTATATCAAGGGATTCCTTCAGGCACTTCTGATTCTTTATGGGCTCGTACATTTCCTTGCATAAAAATCAACCGCCTACTTAGTATTCCCGTGGAAAAGGGAAACTCAAAGAAAACAGACAAAGGAGCACTTACATTTATAATGTCCTCTGCAACACTTGCTAAGCAGCAGGTAATGGTTCGGGGGAGGAGATCTCCATCCATGGACATGGATCTTGGTGAGCAGAGCGGAGCAGGGGCTGGAGCAGGAGGTTCTGCAGACCCAAACCAGACCCACGTGCCCGGTGCTGGCAGCGGGGTTTGACTATTGCACTAGCAACATCCAGGCTTAATTGCATATGTCAAAGCACTTGCATGCAAGCTAAAATCCAGAGGATTTTTAACGTGTTTTGCAATGCCAATACATCAGCACTGACAGCTCCCCATCTCTTGCATTACCTGCAGCGAGCAAAAAAAGGACCTAAAAGGTCCCACAGTGGCTCCCCAAACCCACTTTAGCACCCAGCTCAGATTATTAAGGGAGATAGTAATTAGAGAGTGATTATTTCAGTGTTATCCATTGTTTTCTTCTTTGACATTGATCCTTGCACTTAGCCTATTCTGTCTATACCCCATTAAAAAAAGGGATTGAAGCCAAGGTTTCCCAGGGAAGTACAATGTGTATCCAGAAGATATTTCCGCTCCCCAATATGGTTTTGTATGCTCTGATACAGGCAGAAAACCTGTTTTTCCCCTGTTGTGATGGCTCAGAACTGGTGGGCTCAGAGTCACCTTCTGTCCTCAAACCCGTCCCCACCAAGGGCACCTCGTGGGGGAGACGCAAAGTCAGGGCACACGGCACGAGAGCAGCGTTTAAGTAATCCCTTGGCACGGCTGCAGCCGGGATTTTCCAGCTAACCTCCCAGCAGGGTCAGGCAGTCAATTAGCTTAAAACGTCCATAATTCAGTTTGGATTAGGGGAGCACATCGATGCCGTGGCTGCGATTCCGCAGCGTTATCGCCCTGGTAGCGCGCGGGTGCTGTCGCGCCTGGACCTCTCCTCAGGTGCTGGTTTTCTATGCACATAACAGAAATTTGCAGGTTGGATCTTGCCAGGGTCGCGGTTCCCTGCCCAAATCAATGGTCTGAGCAAGAACCTGCAATTAGAACCCGATATTGGGAAGTTTTTGCAGGGTGTCGTGCTGGTGACATCCCTTTTTTTTTTATTTCAACTGCTTAAGACTCAATTATCTGCTAATCCTAAAACAGAAGTGCCTGCAATGGGATCTCTATAGCCAGCCATATCCATGACCGCTTGATTTCAATAAAAACAGATGTAGAGGGAAGGATCTGTTTTACAAGAATGGGACAGGATCCCACCCGTGAAACTCAAACTTTGTTCACAGCCTCTTTTTTTTTCTTATTATTACAGTATTTTCTGGCCAAGAAAATCTTTTCCTATATTTTGCTCCTCCACAGAGTAAAATTATTTCCCTCCCCTTTGTTTTTCCTGCAACCTGGCCAAACTTGGCGTGCTCCAGTCTGCTTCTATAAGCAAAAGGAGACAAATGTTTTTAGACTTGATTCTTTTCTATGTCAGGAGAAAAAAAAAAAAAACCCAAAACAAACAAATGGGAGCAATGTAATGTTCGAAACAGAAGGAACAGATTGCTTCTGTGTTGCAGATGTGCCTTTTACATAAGGTTTCTGCTTCCCTTGAGGTACACGTGAGTCAGGGAGGCTGCCCAAAAATAGGTTTGACTGGAACAGCAGCCGCTATCGGTAGCTCGGCAAGAAAAAACATGCAGGATTCCCGGTTAACCACTGCAAACTGACCACGAGCTCCGCAAAGTAGCGCCTAAATGAATAAATAAATAGAAAAAATAAAATAAAATAAAATAAAATAAAATAAAATAAAATAAAATAAAATAAAATAAAATAAAGCTTTCTTTCCCAT
>JAWLRI010000060.1:5231229-5270409 GCA_034781795.1 Crypturellus tataupa | reverse complement strand
AAAATAAAATAAAATAAAATAAAATAAAATAAAATAAAATAAAATAAAATAAAATAAAATAAAGCTTTCTTTCCCATTTTCAAAGTTTCTAAGGGGAGGAATGGTGCAGTGAAACCGGCCCCCTTTGCTCGTCCCTCAGTACTGTGGCCTACTTAATATATTCCATGGTAGCTTATTATATAAATGAACATGTACTAAATTTATCCTACTTTCTAATGGAAATTGTAAATTCAATTATAATAATTATCTACCTAGCTCTGTTATTTCTTTCTGCCTAATTTGCTTGCAGAATCTAAGCTCTCGCAGGTTTTGTGCTTGTTATTTATAGCATGTATATTTAGCTTATTCTCATTTTATTTGCATTATATATGCTCTTTAGTAGCAGGTTTTCAGGGATAATTTGATTGTTCTGTGATCAATATGCAGGGCTCATTTGTTTGAGAAATGCCCTTGATCTAATTGAATTGAGAATTATTGCCAGCGTAATGTTAGTTAAATTCCAAATCGCTTTGCACAAATGATGCTCTCAGCAGATTTGGCTTTGTCTGGTGATAAGTGAGAAGTTAAAGATATCCGAGAGGGGAGCGCCGAGGCGGGCTGCGTGCTCCGTAGGGCTTAAGGGGGCACCAGGTTTATTGGAGTTGGGAAATCCAGAGATCCATAGACCCATCCTTGGATGCTTGATGATGCCTGGATGATTTTCCAAAGAACAGGAATCCTGCAGGTCCCATGGAATGTGTGAGCCCAAGTACCACCCAGGTGCCTGCCTTAATGCACCAGGTTAAGCAAATATTTGGTCAAGGAGAGCCAGTGTTTCATATTTCTGGCCATATTTATGAAGGTAGTGGCTTTTTGGAGGTTCAGTTTTGTGTTTAGTAAAATAAAGCCTTATTTTACCTGGTTTTCATACAAGGACATTGACGAGGTTTTCTCACTCCTGCGGACGGGTCCACAGGGTGATCCGGGCTTAGGGCTCCTTCCCGGAGCCGTTTCCCTGGGAAGAGCCTGGTGAGAGCCCAGGCTTGGGATGGGAGAGCACGGCTTTCACTTTGGATAGTTAGGCTGAGCTTTACAGGGAGAAAAAATAGCATCTCCAGAATATTCTTCTGTTTTTATTGTCTATTTAGCTGTTGAATCCGAGAGAACTCTTGTTCCGCCGTCTATTGTGCGGAGTGATGTAAAACCTCCATTTCGAAACCATCTGGGTTTCGGATTGGAACTTTTGGAAGAAGCTGCCGGCTTAAGGGTGAATTGTGGGGACACTTGTCTATTTAAACAGTTTCGCTTTATTTTTTAGAATGATTTGTGCCCCGAAAGTGTGAAATCTGGAAATAACGGCCAAGTAATGAAGCTGTTACTTCAACCGAGCTTTTAAGCTCCGTAGCGCTCAGGGGCTGAGGGCGATCAATAGAGACCAAGAAATCAATATTCTATCATGCTATAAAGTGCGGAATTATAAACTTCGCCGGCGCTCTCCAAAGATTTTTCCTGAAATAACCGGGCTAATTAATCACGAGCCCTTGAGAGATTTGTCATTGTCGGGAAAGATTCATATTTTAAGCCGGCGGCGAGGGGCGCTCGGGGCGGCGACCGCGGTGCCGTGTCCGCGCGCGCGGGTTGGTGACGCCTTGTCCCGCCGCTCCTGTTTTCCAGCATCTCCCTCCGCCGCTTCCCAGCAAGACGCCGCCGCCGCCGCCACCCAAGGCCACGCGGAAGCAGCCGTCCGTGGACTCGGGCATCGTGCAGTGACGGCCGGGACGTCCCCGAGGGCTCCCCGGCCTCGCTCCGTGCGCCGCTCCGTGCGCTCCAAAGAGCCCCGCGCCAACGGGGACATCCCTGCTCCCAAACACCTCCCTTCGGTGCCAAATAACCCGGAGCGCTGGGACGGCAGCCGCGGTCGCGTTGGATCCGCCGCGCTCCGCACGCGGGAGCTTCCAACCAGGCACAGCTTATTGTGAATTGCCCTTTCCTTGATGTTGTTTATTCCCTAATGGTTCTGCCTTCTAAATAAGCTGCTACCGACGGGCTGCTTAAAGCTAGTTTTAGCGCTCAGGCCTTGACCTGCTCCTGCAAGGGGCTGTCCTGCTTGGTCCTGGTCGGCTTCTAACCTGGGACACATTTTTAGCCACTGACAGGCACGAGTGTATAGGAAAAGACATGGGATGCACAGGGAGAGCATCCCTGCTCATCCCAACCTGAACCGTTAAATATAAGGCTGGGAAGAGCTTTTTTTTTTTTATTTTTTCCTCCTTTTTATGTGTAATATTTCCTATGGATTAGGATGGACTGAACGGAATCACTTTGTCCTTGTGCCATCATTCTGTACAGAGTTTGTATATATGATGGTTTTTTAGAATGTTGAATTTTTATGGTGCCTGCTTCTCGTGTAATAATGGTTTAATATGCCTGCAAAT
Source organism: Crypturellus tataupa (assembly GCA_034781795.1). Classification (NCBI taxonomy): domain Eukaryota; kingdom Metazoa; phylum Chordata; class Aves; order Tinamiformes; family Tinamidae; genus Crypturellus; species Crypturellus tataupa. The sequence continues at coordinate 5,267,995 of JAWLRI010000060.1, read as the reverse complement.
AATACCTTACACATTTGTAATTTCCTAATTGCCAAACATGTAAAAAAAAAAAAAAAAAACCGCTAATTTTTTGTGGTATTAGGCTCTGAAAAATATTGGACAATGATGGGGTGAGGTGTTGGGAGGGAGGAAGGAAACTAACTTTATATTCTAGCATTTTTTATTGTCATCACACTTGTTTTTTTACTATCTACAATCTTTATACTCTTACAGTAGGTTGTTTTTAAATATACCACTGACTCGAAAAATAAAAGATTATTTTAAAACCTTGTCTAAGAACACAGATTTCCTCGGTGTTTTTCATCCTTGCAGAGTTTCAGGAGCGATGGGACTCAACACAGATCTACTTACGCCCACGTTGGTTGTTTTGTGTTGTTTTCGGAACAGTTTTGAAGGAGTCTCTGATCCCTCGCAGCACTGGTGTGCTTGATGTACATGCAGGCCTGAAATAAATCCACATTTCACCATTACAAACACGCATTTCTGTACACGGCTGGTGCTGAGGGGTGTGTTGAGATGCTGGTGAGGTTTGCTCATTTCTGCTCCACTTTCTAAAGGGCAGAGGCAGCTTTTCAAATGGGTTAAAGTCTTCAACTTGCTGCTTGTGAATTTGTATTTCTCATGAAGGATTTGGTTCTGCATGTCCTTAGTAATTTCCTGTGCAAGCAGGTGTTGTAATTTGGCTTTGCAAGACTCCTTGCACGGGAGATGCCCTTTCAAATTGCACTTTCGAAATCATAAACTCTAATGCTCGTGCATGCCTATGTGTCACCCTGTGTTTCACAACTGGGAACTGAAAATCAGACTCTTGGATTCCTTTTCGGACCCGAATTGTCTCTGTTTTACTATCTAACAGCTTCTAGGCTGCTCCTCGTATAACACCAAGCCGGAACGAGTCACTACCCTCCTCGAAGTGTTGTAAAAACACTTGAGTGAATCCCGAAGTTAATCCAGTTCCAGTCTCTACGCAAGGAACAGTCCTGCTAAGGCCATTCGTCTTCCTGCGGTGTATCTGCCACCTCCACCCGTGGTGATGAGGTGTCACCATATCCCGACCAGCGTGGATTCCTCATGACATTGCCACAAATCTCGGCTCATGGACAAGAGCTCCACACGGGACACTGCGGGAGAGGAAGATCTCCATGTCATTCCTTGTCCTTGTGCTTCCACAGCACTTCCTTCAACCTTTCTGCTGCAGATAACTGTAGATTTGTTACCAAAATAGATATATCTGGTGTGACACTTTTAGCAGACACAGAACTGAATCTCTTGAACAGACTTGCAGCTTTCTTTAAGTTTGAAATCCCACACGATCAGAAAGGAAACCACTGGGCAAGACGATCCCTTCCCATCCTCTGTGGTCAACCTCGTCAAAGGCGTTAGCTGCATCCACAGGGTTGGTCACCACTTAAGACCTATCGTTCATAGATGAAACTGCTGCAGATGTGATCTGCTCCCATAGACTTGTCTGCACCGATGCTCTGCTGAGCAGTTACCCTAGATTGGAATGTCCCTTTATTTCTGGGAGCCAGATTTCCATCGCTGCAGCGCAACGCAATGCAAAATGCATTTGAAACGCAAAGCTGGAAACAGCCGTGTCCAAACCGGTTGTTCCTGCTCAACAGGAGTCATGAAAACCAACAGGATCATCACAAGTTTGGAGTGGAGCACCCCATGCCACGAGGCTCCGCAATGGAAATTTTCCCAAGAAAAGATACTTGATGGTGGCAGCTCTCTAGGTAGGATGAGAAGGTAGGTTCTGTTGACCTGTTCTTGCTTGTTAACTTTTGGTTTATATCGACCTCCTGGAAGCTAACTTGCAGCTCATCTATAAAAAGGAGAATCTCCTAATATTATTTCTTGGAATCTTAGCATTGGATTGAGAGTTTTTGTCGGGATACACTTTGGTTCTCATCAAGCCCATGCAGAACCATGCGAGGTTTGTCGGGGACTTTTCTTTGCTTGTGTTTAATCACATTTGTTTTCAACAGAGAGCTCCATGCAAAGGTCACATCTAGAGCCAGGTTTGATAATTGACATTTATGATTACTAAGAATGTCCCTGGTGAGAGAGCAAATGCTACGTGTCAAAATGTTGTTAAAACCTGTCTGATCGTGGCATGTGGCTTGTTCTTTACATTGCATGCAGAGCATGGGAGCGTTGGCGCTAGATGTGTCCGTTCTTCAGGAATGAACTTGGAATTTTTTCTTCTTACTGAAGAAAACAGGTAAGGTCTCCATGTAGGAGCCAAAATCCGAATGAGTCCGGGTTTGTTGTACTTGGATTATATGTTTATTATGTGTATACGTGTCTGCATATACCTAAACATTCCCTTTTTTAATGCAGGTCTTCTCACTGCGTTGCCCAGGGAGGTGAGCACCATCCTGCTTCCCAAGAGATGTCCTTCCCCTCGGCTGCCGTGACTTTTCCTTGGAATTCTCCCATGCGGGAAGGAGCTGTCCCTGTGACAAATGCTCACGATATCTATTTTTAGTGATAGTTCCTGTGGATAAGCTAGTCATTCCTCATCTGCATATTTGACACAATCAGGTGAACGAAGCAAAAAACCTTATATAAGCCCTAGCTGGTTTGATATTTAAGTCAATGTAGACCAGATTTAGATAGGATCTGGTGCTATAGGTGTCATTCTGTCTTTATAATCTAATTATTGCCATCCTGCACCAGGCTTTGGAATAATTTTGGATGCCATTTTGAAGAAAAGCAAAGTATTTCCTTTTCATCTGAAGGTGGGGGGAGGTAGAGCAGGAGCTGTTTTCCTAGATCTGTGAAGTTGCTTTGCTTGTTTTTTAAGTAAATGCAGAACCCTCTTTGGTTTGGTTATTCTTAGTGTGCAAGAAAGACCCTGCAATGCTGACAGCTTATTATTTCCCCTCTATATTATTAATGAAGCTTCCTCGGAGCTGGAGCTCAAGCTCGATTGCAATAAGTGGCCTAAACAGCACATTCCCCGTGTCTTCAGCCCCCTTCATAGACACTTCTATTTCCATCCGTACAAATGCAATCAGGACTAATACAGTGGCAGGCAAATACGTAGGTGACATTTAAAAATTACCTTTAATTACCAAAGCAGACAGCTCCGTGGTCTTCCCAAGACGCTTAACAGCTGGGGCAGCGTGTGAATTCATTGCACCCTTCCTGCTGCAGGAAACCCAAACTCCTCGGAAATGTTAAATACTGAATTTCAGAGCAAGCCCCGTAGACTTAAGCCTCTATTTTCCATCATGAGAGATGTTCTTGGGGGAAAGGGGAGAAGCTGCTGGTGAATTTTCGCCAACAGACTTGCCCGGCTCTTGCGTTTGCTGCCACATTGCCACTTTTCTGCCCCTTCTTCTGCATCTTCAAGATGCTCGAGATGCTTGGGAAGATGCTCCTCTCGCTGCCCTCCAAAGCTGCGTCCTGCTGCCTGTCTCCATCAGAGGGAATATTCCGTGTTATCCGCACGTGAGCCAGCCCTTCCCAAGGGGACGGAGCAGACAAGATCAGAAGTGACATCTCTTCCCGACAGCCTTTTTTGTGCTCCTGCTGCTGGCAGCTCTTCCAAGACTCGTATTTGCTCTCCGAGGCCTTATTTTCTCCTGATGGTTCTTGTTTTAGTGCCATAATCACCATTTAAATTGTTTCCTTCTCCATCATCCCCACGACCATTGACAAGGCCTCGTGGCTCCGCTGCAGCGCCAAGGAAATTGAGCTGCAAAAATTGTCTCGGCTGAAAAATACCTGTGGAATCTGGGCAGGAATAGGTACCCGAGCACCGTTTTAAAGGTGCTGGATGTGCGGACCGGGCTCAATTGAAACCCACTAATGTAGCAGTGTAGCAAGCAGCAAGGTGAAGGGATCCCTGCAGTGCCAGGCTGTGCAAAATGCTCCTCAGATTAGCACAAATTGTGCAATTCAGGATGCTTGGGAACATTTCCTTTAATGTTATAAATGCTGATTTGAGCATCGGGTTCTTGTTGCAGGAGGAGAGTCGCCGCAGAATACGGGAAGTTCATTTAGGCTGTAATTATTGGATTTTGGAGGGGGAGTTAGGGATATTTTCCTGAATTTTGATCGCATGTGCTCAAAATCCATCAGAGGAAAATGGGAAGAAGTTAAGCATAAATGCAAAAATTTCAAATTAAAAAAAAAAGGGTTTTCAGGAGAGGATCTGGGTATTTCCTCCAGACTGGCATTCCCACCAGGCCTGTCCTCATTTATATTTATGCTCATGCTGGGATTTGTCTGCCCGTATTGTCCTGGTGCACAGGCAGCTGGAAATGTTAGCAAGCAAAATACTGGGAGAGGATTTATTATTATTATTATTATTATTATTATTATTATTATTTCAAAGGTAAATAGTGGAAAACATGTCTTAATTAAGGCCAGTTCTCCCAAAAACCTGGAAAATACAAAGTTCTGCTTTATTTGATGGCAAATACGGTGAGGATCCCACGAGCTTCGTGCCCCTTGTGCAGTTTAGAAGCAGAGGAGGACGAGGGCTGAGTCCTGTCCTAGGGAGCAGCTCGGCGGTGCTGAATCCCTGGAATCGCTCTGCACAGGTAGCGCTTTCGGCAGCGCTTTCCCTCAATATTTAATCGGTGTTGATGAGTCCATTAAGCTGTGTAATAACTTCTCAGGGATAACAGGGCGCTCCGGCCCACGGCACTCGCTCCCGTTGCTTCCCAACCGCATTAGTATTTTTCCCGGTGCGGATGGGATGCTCTGCCAAGGGGCACGGGCGAGTTCCTCCTGCACTCGGCAAAACCGGCGTTAGGGAAATGTTTCTTTCTTTAAAAAACGATCAGTGCATTCGAGTCGCCCTAAGTAATCCATAGCTCATTTGCAGACAAGGGTAACTCTTCCTGACTGCAGATGAGAGGCTGTTGCTTTTTACTGTGTCTTGCATGAAAATAATAATAATTTTAAGGGCCTCCCAGGAGGTGCCACAACAGCTTCATGTGACACAGGGGCCACTGGGCTGCCACCAGCTGCGGGAAAGCCCTGCAGCCACCTCGGTTCATCCAAAAAAAGGGATTAGTTGATGTTAAAATAACCTAAAAAAAAAAAAAAAAAATCAGGCCCTTAAAGCTTTTGCATTTTATTTTACCAGACTTAAATACTCAGGCTGGACTTTCTGTTCAAGCTGCAGTGCTTTTTCCTTGGCATTTCACAGGGACGCCTGTTTTCCCCGAGGCCAAAGCAGTACCAAAAAATGTAATTTTTTTCCCCTCTGCGCAGACCTTCTTTTCGCCCCGTGTTTGTTGTTCCTGGCTGCCAACCCACATCAGCCCTGGCTGCAGCCTGATGGGAAGCGACCGGAGGGAGAGCCGCTTCCCGGTCCCGATAGCGCCGGCTGCATCCGAGATGCTCCGGATTCCTTCCCGCTCCTGCCCGGGATGTGCCGGGGACCTGGTGCCATCGCTGCCACTTCGGCTGTCCCTAAACCCGACTTATTGCACGGGTCCAGCCCTATCGCAGCTCCCACCGTTATCCCTCAGCTCCATATAGACCATTGCATAAATCTGCTCTGTATTTGAGCCACTTTGCGCCTTTATCTGGGCATTTTGGTGATATGCAATATTTTGCATCACCATTTATATTGCATATCACCATTTATATGCATAATGCATATAAATATGCGTTTATATTGCGTATAAAATGCAATATTTTGAGTGATTTCCTGAGGTTTCTCCCCATTTCTCCCTCTCCCTGTAAGCCCAGGAGCCTCCCAGCCTTGGGGAGGATCCTAGGAAAGGATGAAGAAATTCCATGTTACTACAGGAAAATCCATGTGTTTCTCTGATAATTGGGAAAAAATCAATTCCCTAGCTGCTGTTTCCATAGCTCAAAACTTAGAAGGGGTTTGGGGTTTCTGCAGCTAATATGAGAAGAGCTAGTGGGAAGGAAAAGAAATCCCAAACAACTTCAATTCCCGATTCCTCCCAGCAGGAGCACATGGAAATCAGCTCCCAGTATTTGCTCCAACGTGTCTTTAATAACAGGACTGCAACTTAAGCGTTTGGTCCAAAATCTGAAAGGCTTCTTTGTAAATGGGAGATAAACTTTTAATCTGAAATTGCTATTGGCAGCCGAGTGCTGCGTTATTTGCCTCCTGGATTAATGCTGGAGATTACAAGCTGCCGATAATATGCTAGTCTTTTAAAAAATATATTATCTAACCTAATCCACCAAATTAAACGGCTGCAACTCCGGTATTTAGATGTTGATAATGCCAGAGGTACCTAGGTTTTACATTGCAGAGATAAAGCTATCAGTGTATGAATAGTCCCATTCCAGGGCTCTGGTGGATGTGTTAGATACCTTATTACTTAAATCCACATTTCGTTAGATACCTTATTACGTAAATCCACATTTTCCATCGTGTATAAATCCGGGCTTCCCTCGGCTTGTTGGATGCAGCAGATGCTGCCTCGACCTGGCAAGATCCTGCCGAAGTCATGGGGATTTTCCCTTAATTTGTTATTTTAGGTATATCCCCCTTTTGCATTCCGAATGCAGAAATTCCCTACATGCGCCTCCCTGCCGTACGGAGCAGTTGGAAGGTGGTGGAACGCGTATTAACGCAGATTTAAAAGCATTTTCACGTAAATAGATCTGGTTTTCTCATTCTTGATGACCTGCACTTCCCAACACGCTGCTCTTATCGGGAGCCTGGAAGCTACCGAGGAAAATGGGACTCAACCATTCCAATACACCCCAGGGGAAAACTCAGGATTCGGAATATTTGGCTCTCTGCTCTAATCATGATACAAATAATGTTGTTCCTTATTTGAGGACGTATATTTGCTCGGTACCGTCCCACTCGTGTTAACGTTCAGAACCTGAGGATCAATTCTACAGTTTCTCTTTTAACTTTGGGCTTGTCAGGCTCTGTTATTCTCCATGCAACCTGACAGTTGTGGGTTAAAAAGACATCAATTACATTTGAAATTCCCCTTTTTGCTGGGATTAGCCGCGTTCCTGCTGACATTGGGCGCGCGCCGTGCGGAATAGCTGGTTTTGGAGGAGGGCGAGGGGGCGGCATCCAGTGTCACCCGTTTATTGCCCTTCACTACCTGCCCTAGCTGCCTGCAACTGTATCCCGCTCGCTGTGGACCACGTTAATAATCTTAGTTATTAAAAAATCTAGTGCGTGCAGGTTTATTGCTGTCATTTCTCAACTCCTGTAATTTGTGTCCTCTGTAAATTTGCTGTTTTGCTGTTGCATTTGTTCTATTAAAGGTGCAAATATTGAATCCTACCAAGGGCCAGCACTGCTAGGAGCAGCTGTGTTGTGTTCCACGAAGGACGTGGCTTTCCCGGGGTGCAGATTTCTGCCCGGGTTGCAAAACCTTTGTGCTAGAGCAGGACCAAGGCTCTTGCAGTGCTTGGTTGAGGGTTGTGCAAGAGCCTGTCCGAGCTCACAGCATCTGCCCCATCCCACGTTGCCCATTTTGCCAAATCGTAAGCTCCAAACCCGGGCAGAAACCAGGGAGATGCTGGAATTGGAGCCCTCCTTTTGGTGGAACGATGCCTTAGCAAACGGGGCAACTAACTCCTTGATCCTGAGCATCTAATATTGATGTCTGGAGCGTCGGCGCCGGGCGGTGCTTTGGTTTGGGCTCCATCCATCCGCTCTCGCGCTCGCTCGTTGCGTTTGCTCTGCCGCCGTGTTTGGATGATGCTCAATGCTGAGCGTCCTCCCGCTCTCCTCCTCGTTTACTCGGGTTTTTGCGCGTATTTTCGGTGACAGCAGACGAACTGATACTCGAAACGCTGCGAGTTAATTTCTACCCGAGAAACAGGGAGTGTGACTGCAAAGCAAACAGAGCGACCCAGCAGCAGAACTGGCCTAGATTCTCACGTCTTGTTTTGAAATTCCATGACAGCCTTATTGCCCAGGGGTCCGACATAATCACTGCGCAGCTCAGTGATACGCTTTCTTTTAGCATCTGTACTAAGGGTGTTTTCATCCCTGCTGTATGGAGCAGCCCTTTTTTAATTTTTCAGATGGAAAAAAATAGGGAATGGGTGGATTCAGACGCATCAAAGTTTGCAATAGTTGAGATTTTCCTATTTTACCCTTTGTAAACCTCCAACCTTCTCTGAATTTCTTCTTGAATTGTGTTATTTTTCTTGCTTTCGTGAGCCAGCAGGTCTGGACATCACTGTCATAGCTGACTATACTGTAATCTCTGCCAAGATAACCTCTAAATATCTAAGATACAGTACCATTATTGGCAAAATTTACACTTTGTTCTTAAAATCATAGCAAGTTGTTGGTATTTTAGCATATTTTAAGGCATTCTGGATACAAGATGATTCCATACTGTTCCATACATAATTCCATACAAGAATTGTGCTTGGTTATTTATGTATTTATGTTGTAAATATGCTCATATTTGCAAAAATATTCATATTTATATGCATGTGCCACTAAAGTAGATGTGCAAATGCAGTAACCATGCATTGCTCTGTTTTTCTGCTAGAGTCCTACATGCAGGACCTGAAAATTCCTTGTTTCGGGTCCAATGCACATGATCATGGCAGGGATATGCTAAAACTGTAGCGTTTTTACTCAGAAAGGTGCTTTTTATGCGATATTTTGGGATCGTATGACTTAAACAACGCAACAAATAGCTGGGTACAAATTAGACGTTGTCGTTTCGAGTCGTGTCTTCCTAAGGAGCACGATGGGGTTTTTCCGGGGCACGTTTTGCTCCTGCTTCGAGCGAACCCAAAATAGGTTTCACCTTGATCCCGGCGAACCCCTGGCTGAGTTAAGCTCCTCCAAGGCCGCGGCCCCGCGCGTGGAGCTGATGGAGAGCGGAATAGACGGTGCTGACAATGAGGAGCCGAGTTTGCAGGAGAGCGGCCGTTCCACTGCGCTTCCTGCCGAGATCCTATCTGACATCTCTGTTAAACGGGGACGCTTTGAAGCAGCAGAGTGAGAAAATGTCCCAGGAAGACCTCTTTCTCCTTGTCCTGGCCAGACCTCCGCGTTGCTCTTCCTTCCCGCATTCCGGAGCACGGATTTGACGTTTGCCCATAGGTTGTTGGGCATCTCCGCAGTGTCCCCGGCCTCTCCGCTCGGTGGTGGTCGTGGCAGGAGGTTATGAATGAGCTGAATTATTTTTCCTGGCTGCTCCGCTCGTAATTCCATCATCCAAGAGCAACATTTAAGTGTCAACGTTTTTATTTCGTGCCGTCGGGAATGCAATAGGACGTCCCCACGACGGGCGCGTTCCTGGTGCCGGAATTAAATGCATAAAAAATCTCTCCAAGGTGTGCGGTGGGTTTAGAAAAACAAACAGTTGCTAAATTAATAAGCAAAAGAACAACCATGAAATATCATATAGCCATAAATATGGATTGTGTTTATTATACGTTGTTATTATGTGGTTGGATTAGAACCAAATTTATTTGTGTGTCACATCACCTTATGGAAAAGCAGAGTTCTTGTTATATCATAGAAATTAACACATAAAGATGAGAGATTAAAGTGTGGGTGATCTCAGACTTTCTGTTATGATCTGCTGTCCCAAACAGTGGCATTGTAAGGTACCAGCTCCATAACTTGTACATTTCTCATAATTAATGCGAATTATCGACTTTCAGTTTATGGTCAAGGTTCTGTGACTCTTACTTTGTATATTATTTTCCTTTCTGCTTCATTTTATCCCAATATCTTATTATTATTATTATTATTATTATTATTATTATTTTTAATGATGTGTGCTGATAAGGACATTTTAAGACCTATTACTTTAAGTTTACATGATATGCCAATGCCTTACATAGTTGGGAGAAGTAAAGTCACTTTGAATGCTCAAATTAGCTCTCAAATCACCCAGCAGAAGCTGCAAACACTTTCTCCATGACTTGCTCTTGCTGAGCAGCATCAAAGCTCCCAATGATCTTTCCTCCTGGAACATTAGGAGCAAGTTTAAAGGGACTTTAAACTTCAAAAAAACCCATCAGCTTCAAAAAAAAACCTAAAAGCTCCCAGCTTCAAAAAGCCCTAAGCAATCAACATGCATTTTTTTCTAGCTACATGGGAATAATACTTTTTTCAAGGGTACTTCTTAGTGATCATATGTAAATAATTAGTTCGGGTCTGAAAATGAGACCACACCAATTTAGCTGCATGGTGAATTCAAAACATCCCCTTTATGTACCAAAATTTCCACGTACCTTCCCCAAAATGTGTTTATACTTTTGCCTGCACCTTCCTCTTCCCCACCTGCTCTTTGATATTAACGCAGCATCACACAGCTCCCCTCTCCTATAGAGCCCTGTTTGGAGGTACCTGCTGCACCCCAGTATTTTTTAATGAGATTTTTCACTTTAGAGAGTTTTTCCCAGGTTTTTCTCCATTTTCCACCCCAATTGCAGGGTCCCATCCCCTGCTCACGTCCCCGAGCTGCTGCTCTGCTCCCCCAGGACATCAGCCTCCATTGACCGTCACTGAGATCCGCTCAGACCCTCAGCTAATTCCAAGCAAATTGCAGCAGTTTTAAGCACCGAGGAAGTTCTGGTTTGAACTAATCATTTGAAACAGAGCGTTAGGGCCATCCTGTTGAACTAGTTTTGTGCAAATTTGGTATTGGTTGTGTTTGACCTGGTGCCTTCAGCCCATTCCCGTGCTCGGGGTGTTGATCATGACAACGACGTGGCCACCAGACTGATGCAAATGCCACGTATTTTACCCAGCTCAATGCAAGGTGCTCTCTGCTTCCTATCTGAGAGCTTCTCCTTGACTTTTTTTTCCTTTTTTTAACCTAAAACTGTTCATCTCAAGCGCTGGTGGAGCTTTCTCAGGGGTTAAGGGTGGGCAGAAGGGGCAGGACACAGCAGCAATCGAGCTGGGTGGAGGTAGCACTTTGCCGTCACCGTTTCTCCTGAAAATGCTCCCATCCAAGCACTTAACTCATCTAAAAAAGCAATAGAAAAGGAAGGAGGAGCAGCTGGAGTGACACCAAAGCGACATGTGGCATTTCAGGGCTTTTAACCAGCTTGTGTGTTTTGTCCAGAAGCTCCTCGCATCCCCGTCCTTGCGACCCAAGCTACCTGCAAGCTGGCAGGGCTTCGCCCCTGGTTTATATTTCGCTCTATCACCTTCTGTGACAAAGAAATGCTCAACAATTTGTTTGTGGAAAGGTAAAAAAGAGCAAGCGGCTATAAAAAGCCACAGCTCGTCCAGCAGGACGTGAAGGTCTTTTAACCGGTTGCTTGGCATTCGGGTCATTCCCTTGCTGAGCTGTCGCACAAGATATTTCATAGCCAAACTAAAGAGTTTTCTGTCCAGCTTTCCGATATTGCCTTGCTCTTTGGCATGGGGTGGTTGTTATTCCCTCTGCATCTGCAAACTTTCCAGGGAGCTTTTTGGTGGCCTGTGGGAGGGAGTTCTCCAGGGTATTTCATCAGGATAATAAGGCTAAAAAAGGGGATTTACATGCGCTGCTTTCAGCAATACCCATTGGCGTTAGCAATGGAAGACTCAATTATATTTTATTGTTATATTTAACAAGAAAGGCGTAATATAAATTAGCGAGAGTGTGTGTAAACTCGGTTTAATAACTGTGAGATGATCCTTGCCTCCTCCGGCACGTGGGATTTATAGCCTGGTGCAATGCAATCACGGTTATGTGAGCGCGGGCGTGATAAACCGGAGGAATCCGCGCTGCAGTGAATGATAACGGAGCCGAAACGGAGCCTGAAACGCCGAGCATAACCCTGTAATTCGTGCAGCAGAGACAACAGAGGGAGACGGGTTTGTTTGGTGAGGGAAGGACACTAAGCAGAGACTTCAAGCAAACAAAACAGAATGGGCTAACACCCTCCGAAGCTGCTGTTTATAGCCCTTATCTTCCCTTTTCCATGGATATTAAGAGCAGGATCCCAGTTATTCCTTTAAGGTCCCTCCCGAGACCTTCTCACCCTGTAACAGGACAGATTAGAGCACGATGTTGGGGTTTAGATTGAAAATAAGCAAGCAGGGGAGTTATACGGGAGCCCTTGTTTAGCATCGACCAGAAATGTGAAGGGCTTTTGGGCAAAATCCTGCTCTTTCTCGCTCTGCCTGCTCTGAAACCCTGGACAGAGCTGGACAGAGCTGCTTGGTGGCCTCTTATGCTGCAATAAATTGCATTGCGTGTGTCTTAAAAATAAACACAAAAAGGATTTGCCAAATTTGAAAAAAAAAAATCCAAATAAACAATCCATGTCCTAGAATAGCTGCATCTCCCTTGATTATATATCCTTGGTTTCACCCAAGGGAGTTCTTTCCATTGCTGCTAATTTGTCACTGGACTTACACATCTTCTGCTAAGAGTGATGTTCTCTAATGCGACCTCCTTATGGTCACCGGGAAGGCCTGGTTGGCGATGGGCGATGCAGAATTTGGTACCCTGCCTTGCAGAAGCGCAGCGACAAAAACAGCCAATTGCTCCTTGCAGGTTTACCCAAATGACAGGATTTTCTCCTGTCACAAGGTGATAATGTTGTGTCCGAGGGCAAACATCTCGAACGCGTTTTATGATCCCATGGAGCAGTTTCCCAGGCAACATCTTCATACCTGGGCCTGGACCAGGTCCGTTTGTGCCGACTGTCACCAGCAAATAGATCCTGCTCTTCTGTGTGCGTTTTGGACTAATTTGGGAATTTTCTTCTTGACGTTTGAGTGATTCATGGGGCTGGAGCTGGCCGGAATGAGGAATAGTGGAGTCAAGTTAGGGAGATACACGGCCCTGCTCAGGCTGCCAGCGAGGATGAAGAGGATGGAGCTTTAGTGAGCAGCGTGCGACCCGGTGCCGAGCGCCCACGGGTGCCAGATGAGCCTAAAAAATGCCCCTTTCTCAACAGAGCTGCTGTGATGTAGGAGGAAAAAAGACAAACAGAAAAATTAGGAAAGGGAGAACCAGCAGATTACTTTGTACTGGGGGAAAGCAGGAGACATATCTTGTTTTATTGTGTTCCTTTCTGCAGGAAACGGGACTGCCGTAGGAAGCCTAGTGGGGAGCACAAGGTGTGCAGGAATGTTGTGTCCTCCTTGCCCAAAGCTCTCCCCATGCCCTGCTAGCGCTCTGCCGCCCGCCGGAGTGACAGGGCGATGGGGAATTCGCAGTCCCGGGTGCTGTGTTTCGTATCCCGACATTCGAATCAGGAATATCGAGGCCGCGGCCGGTGATCCACGGGGACTGCGAAGCCACTGATGTGGCTGAAGAGCTCAGCCTGCAATTTGGCATTGAAAATTCACGTGTTCACCCTGAGAAGTGCATTGGGTAACCGTAGGAGCGCCAAACCATGAGACGCTGCTACGATTTGGGAAATCTTTGAGTTGTGTCTCTGAATTTGATGCTCATTTAGCAATATTTGAGCCAGCTGGATGCACCCACAAACTTCCACGGTACCTTTATCTGCAGTGGGGATATGCCCTAAGGCCAGGAGCGCTTCCCAGGAGCATCCTACCCTCCTAGGAGACCTTGCAATGGGTTGAACCAGTGTCACTTTACTCTTGCCCTCTTGCCTTAGGTGACGCTGATATTAGAAATTTGGCAAGGCGAAGGATTATTTGGGTTTTGAGGGGTCAAATCCGCATCCAGCTGAATTGAGGTGGTAGTTTCCAGGTCCAGCAGCAATTCCTGCAAGCCTGGAGCAAGGAAACCCTGCAGTGATGAGCTGGAGAGTATCCACCGCCCCCTCCAAGGCGCTTTAGCTGGCGAGATGGAGAGCTCAGGGAAGATGCTGACATCAAGAGGGGCGTTCGGAGCATAAAAGGCAGCGAAACCGATCAGATTAGCAGGTTGAGCACTAATACAAGTGATATAAAGCCAGCAGGGAAGCAGGTACAGCTTGTCACAGAGCTGCAGCACACGCCAAAGCGCCGAGGACAGTTGAGATGATGGAGACAGGTTTTCAGAGAGGAAAAACACCCATTCCGGCCTTTGGCATCGTCCTGTCTTGGAGGAAGCCGGTTAGAAGAGGTAGGGACAAGCAGGGCTCTGTCACACGTCAGCCCGAGCAGCGAGCGGCGCGACGGCGACACGAGCCCTGTCCTGCACGAGGACCTTTATCCATCACCGGGAGGCATCAAAGCGATCCCTGCTGCCACCGTCCCCGTCAGGAAAGGCTCCCGGATGATACCAGGACTTGCCGCCTTCCCCCTTCCCCTTCGGGGTTCAGAGCAGGGCAGGAAAACGGTTGGGTTTTCTGTTTGCTCCAGGCAAATTGTCGAGCGCAGGAATGGGCGCAGTGTGGGGCTTGCTCTGGGGCTAGCGCCTCTCTGGTCTCTATTGAGGAGGTCATTTCTATCAAGGGCTCTTTGCTTCTTTGTGGTCAAGGAAGTCATTTCTATTAAGAAAAGTCTATGCTTCTTTGTGGAGGAGGATGATCCATTAAAGAGGATGCAAACTCCTTGGTTATTTAAGTGGTGCAGACAAGAGGACAGAAAATAGCAATGAGTTAGAGAACAGCAGGTGGGACAGGTGGGAAATGCTCTGAGCACTGGAGAGAAGGGGTCTCCAGCCTGTTGAGGAGGTGATGAACCACCCCTGACCTGAGCTCAACATTTCCTGATAATTCTGCCCCAAAGCAGAGGCCACTTTGCTGTTTTCGTTGCATCTGCCGAAGCCAACGGAATGGGACTCTCCGTGGAGGAATGTTCCATATGAGCAGAAATCAGGTTTCAGCTCTGCCCGGTGTCCTCATAGCGCAGGGCTGAGGTCTCCTGCAGCCTCCTGTGCGATGTCTTTGAGCAATCTGAGACATAAACTCCACGGATGCACAAATCAGCGCAGCAGAAATGTTAATTACTGCCACTTCTCGGTCGCTGAGTCTGTCCTTAATGGGTTGAGCAAGTTTTGCCTGCCGTGGGTTTTTTTAATTTTCGTTCCTAGATAAATTATCAAATGACTTTAACATTTGGTGATTGTGCATGCAAAATAATGAGAGTTTTTCTATTTTCTTCCTTATACTCCTTTTCTGAAGACACGCTGAGGAATCGGACAGAATTTAATATCATTTTTAAATCTGAAATATTTTCTGCCAAGGTTAAATATTTTTTTTTTGCCAAAATCATTGTCCTTGTCATCTCAGCAGAGCTTAACGTGGAGCTGGTGGCAGCAGAGGACATTTGTGCCAGTCACAGGGGCTGCAAGCACCAAGGTCCATCCAGGCAGCGTGGGGACTGTCAGACCCGTCTGCAGAAACTCGTCTTTTATCTGCCCACATAATCTCCATGTTCTTAAACTGTAACGCGGGAAATAACAATATAATTACAGATTATAATGTGGACTTTAAAATGCCGAGGATGTCGATGGTGACACTTGCTTTGGAATCAGCCTGAGGGCAGGATCCGCTAAGTGTGACTCCAAAGCTGGTTTCTTCTGGAATAGCGATGCTCGGACCTGGTGTGAGGAACATCACCTGCATGTCCATAAATCCCATGCCCTGATGAATTCCAGCACTGTTGGCTTTTTGTAGCTTTCCTTATTTCCAAATATCTGCCTTCCCAAAGCTCGTTGCTCTTGGTAAATCTTGGGGTGTTTCAGGTGGTTCTTCACATTATCCCTTCCGCCGAGGAGGACTCAGCATCCTTTCTGCCCCTGGCTTGCAATGGACGTCTCCACGTGCCTGTAATTTATCAGGTTGTGGCACGACCTTGTTCTTTTTAACCAAACTTGAAGGGTTTAAATAGATTCCCTGTAGCAGGATGCATGGAAATGGTGAGGCCAAGGGCAACTTTGGTGCCTCGCTGGACCAGGTCTGCTCGAGTGAGAAGTTCTCTTCCCTTCCCTTGCTGACAGCGAGGAAACAGCAATCACAACCGAAGGGAAAACCCCGTTTGCTGCGTTCTGTTTCCCAGCCTTGCTGGGATTCCCATTATCACCGAGGCAGGAGCAGGTTTCCAGCCCGCGAGGACGATTAATTCCCATTTTGCACCTGGCTGTGATGCCCACGCAGGCCAACCTGCTGCAATTCCTGATCACCGAGCGAGCACGAGGAACGCTGCGCTCGGAGCAACCTTTCCAGGTGGCAAAAAAGCCCGACCCGGTGTCACAGGGAACGTCCTGCAAAGGGAAAACAGGATTTAGCCCCTTTCCCTTGCGCTGACCCTGCTGCTGGGCTCCTCCAAGGGCTGCGCGTTGATTAATGGCCCAAGCTGCTAATTTGGGGTGTATTTTTTCCATTATTTTGCTCCTTCAGCAGGGGCATGGCTTAGGGTTTAAACACTCGAGGTTTGCTCTTGATGGAGGAGGGAAATAGCAGCTTCTAAAGCTTTTAGACCTTATTAAGTTGCAAGAATTTGCATGGGTTTGGTAGGATTTTCCAAATAGACACGGAGAGACCCAAATCAAAGCAGCAAAGAGATGCAATGCAGCAATTTTCCCCTAATAATGCAAGCAGGAGGGGCAAGTATTGCTATTTAGACCCCAAAAATACAAATTCTTGAGGATGCTGGGATGTTTATCATGGTTATTAATGGTTCTTGTGAACCTGGACTGAGATCAGGGCCTCACGTTGGGGCTCTCCAGGCAGAATTGAGGACAGAAATGTCAATTGCCACTTGTTCCCGTTTCCCCTACACCTGAAGTGGGAATATCTGGAACGCATCTACATCGCCGCGTACACCTCGCGCATACAAATACAGCTGGGCAGGTTGAGTTGCATCTAGAATAGCTGGAAAATATCTATTCGAGCATGGAGATGAAAGGTGATATATTTGCCTCCTCCTATTGCGGTAAAAAGTAACTAATTTTATGGTATTTCTGTGTCTTTTTAGAATTATACAAATCGGGATCAGTAATGTCTCAATAACTCCTGCCAGCATCGCTGAAATTTGAATCTTCCTTGTGTAAGAGCAGTTTGTGGTAAAAACTTTCCATAATGTGGATTTTTCTCTGAAATTTTGCAGGAAAAAGGAAACACATTATTTCCCTTTTCCCCCTGACAGTAAGATCCTGAGGACAGCAGTTTCTCATAGGTGACATCGGTGGCTTTTAAGCAAGAACTCTAAGCAAGTTAAACAATTTTATTACAAATAAAGTCATCATAAGAAACTAGATGATAAAAATAATTATCCTAGACTATCTCATCCAACCGAAAGGGCAGTTTGGTCATGCATCTATTTGTCCCTGAATAAAAATCTCATGAAACCTGCACCATTTGAATGAGTCCTTCACAGGAAAGAGAAAATTATGGTAGCTATTAAAAGGTGAGGGAGACAGACATTACGTAATTACAGCAGGCTCAAAAATAATTCCAAATCCTGAGGAAGTGTTAAAAATAGGTCATATTGTGATCGTTTATAACACGGACAGGAATGAAATACAGAGAAACCCTCAGATTAACCATAGATTTCTTCCTCCTGTTCAGACCAGATGCTGTTGGTTTTGCAAGGGGTGTTGGAGTCTTGCTGTCCCCCTTTCCCACCTGCCATGTGAAGCACCTGGACCAGAATATTTGCTAATTTTAGTCTGAATTTGACCAAACTTGATGGGGACCAGAGACATAAATGTGTTATTTAACTCTATTATAAATAGAATTATAAATTTGATCCAATCCCAATGAGTGTTTCCAATGAGCTGCTCTCCTGCACCTTTTGCTTGGCCTCTGTATCCTGCAAAGCATCCTCCACAGGATGCAATAGAAGTGGGAGAAGGAGGTGCTGACCAGGCATGATGGAAAGTCACTGAGAGCTCATGCAATCTGAATTTATTAATAATAATGCAAAAAAAATACAAGTCAATTCACCAAAGATTGCACAGGGCGGGCGGTACAGCCCCACGTTGAACCTGCACATCCTGAACATCAGGAGGCTCCTCTCGTCCCTCATCTTCCACAAAAAATGTTCTGCGAAGGTTAATTTTGTATTAAAATGGAGTTAACGAAAGGCAGATACAGAGGAAAGCGATGCTCCACGTTGCTTGAGCAGAATCCAACCCAAAGTGCTTTCCATTGTACCAGAAACACCGGGCTAATCCGCTTATCCGCCGGAGTCGGAGGTTGCGCGTGTGTCGGGATGGGATGTTCAATTCCAATGAAACGATTTTCTCTCTGAATAGAAGGACACGCACTGAATATGCAAATAGTCAAATGTTCCCCTGACAGTTGTTATAAATGCATTGCTTACTACGGTGCTCAAATCAGCCTCATTTCTATTGCTCTGTTGGTCCGGAAGGGTCCTAAAGTACTGCAGCAGCAAAGGCAAAAATGTCCATTTTAGAAGTCATTTAAGACTATCAAACCTTGACATGACCAGTACCACCTTGTGCAGCAATGAAGGACGTTCAAGCATGGGATTGGTGAGCTCAAATGGTGCATGTATGTGCGTAAATATATATAAAGTTTCTGAGGAACTTTCCCCTGTAATTGCATTTTGACTGTTTTCCCCTTTTAGCCAGTCTTTGGAGGGTGTCCATAAGATCTCTTGTAAGTGGAAACATTTTTGAAATGTGTTTTTGGACTCTTTAGACCTTTGACCATATCTGTGCCGCTGCTACAGCCAACCCGCTCGAGAGACATTTTAACGGGGCGTTTTAAATGAAATCAGCTGGTGATTTTGTGATGGCAGCTTCTTGCCATTTTCCCCGTTTAACAAGAATAAAAGGCCAAACGCGGACCAATTAGTCATGATGAAATCAGCCTTGATGACATTTTCGCTCCTGAACTCTGTATAAAATGGTCACCCGAGGAGGAGCTGGAGGGACATGGGAGCAGTTGGGCAGCACAACTGCACGCGCGTTGCCGCGCTCCGGAGCGGAAAATGATCAGGTAAAGACGCGTCCGCGGGCTCACGCACATATCTACCTATAGCTTTGCTTGGCTTTCTTTTAAATGTAAACTCATTTCTGTTTTCCCTTGAAGTCTATGCAGATTAAACCTCGTTTTCCTGCTCTGGATCTCAGCAATACTCATGTGCTCGGGTTACCCAGTTGTCCCTTCCCTGGTAAGTCACTCCCTGCTTACTGGAAGCTCTGGTATTTCATTGTCCTTACCTAGCTATTTTGTTAGATTAATATTTCCAATTAATCATAAGAAACTTCTTATATTAAACTTCTTATAAACTTATGGGATCAATATTATTCTCTAATTTTCCTGGAATATAACTCCTGTTTCCCTTTAATTACTAATAAAAAATGCAAGCTTCTAAAATAATCATGTGAGAAATCCACTGAATATTTAATTTAGAGTGTGGGGGGCTCTTGCAGAAGCCCAAGTGTTTTATGGAAAAGAGGAAAACACCAGTCATCCATTTCAGCATCCTTCTTGGCTATCTAAAATGGGTACAATAATCTAGGTATTATTCTAGGTAATTCTGAGATTAATTCCCTGCTATCTATCTAGTTTGTGCACCGCTACAACTAAACAGATTATCCATTTTTATTATGTGTATAGGTAAAGCAGAGCGCAGGAGCACTGTTGTTTCCTCATATAAGATTATGAAAAATGATTCCCTAGGATGGGGGATATGGATTTGATTGAACCGCGAAGGGGAGCTGAACGGTCTGCAGAAGAGAAGCAGCCGGGTTATTTAGAGCAGAGAGCACTAATGTTCTTCCAGGGTCTGATTTGGAGCAGATTATTGTGGCGGGCAGTTTGGGCAGGCGATGTAGGGATCCAGGACCCTGCAAAGATGCTCTTGCGCTCCCGGGAGCATCCCGACCCGGCTCGTTGCAGCAGCGACGCAATAGGGAAAACGGGTTTAATTATTTAGCACAAATCAGTGCCTTGCACAAAGACATTCCACGCATTAACCTGCTTATTCCAGAGCGTAAATCCCGGGCCGGGCTGCAAGGCAGCCGCTCTGAAGGGAACTTCCCCGTTATCCTGGCAGAAAGTGTTGCTTCGTGTCGGGGGAAACCTCAATTTGGGGAAACAGCCCAGGAAATAGGGAATTAAAGCTGCATTTGTGCAGAGCTTTTAATAAAAATATTAATAAAGGCAGTAGCAAGCTGCATTATAGCTCATCTTAGTAAGGCATAGTGCACATGTCCCTTACACCAGCTTGTGAATCATGACAGGATACAAGATGCACCTGACAACTATAGATGCGTCAGGAAACATTTTAGTTTAAATTCGATGTTATTTTAAATGCAATTGGAATTTGTGCAGTTTTATGTAGTTTATGTATTTCTGTAACGTCAAGTTACAAGGAGCATAAACATAATGTTATATGGATTTTGCTCGAGCCTTCTTGCAAATCCACCTCTATTTTGTCATTATTAATGTTAGCCATAACTGCTGCAATAACTCACTGTAACTGCAAAAACCAAAATTCTGCTTTAAAGATACTTGCGTTTTCTGTTATCTGTCATTGAGATGAGATGGTTTCACATGAGTGCAAACCAGGTGCAGTCACATTATTAACCAAAAACCCTCCTTTTACATCAATAAACAGGCACGGTATTTGGGGGACCTATGTTACAGGTCAACATCATGGAAAACAGCTCCTAAAGTGACAGTAACAGCAGCTGCATTTTATATCACAAATGCAGCAGTTTTACATTTTCTGTAAAGCCATGAAAAAAACATGTGATTTGGAGTACAACGAATCCCCAGCAAATACTAGGTCATCCTTGTCGTTCTAGGCATAATTGTTTTTGTGTTTCTGCTTTGCCTTTTCTAGTGAACGAGTCCTGGCAAATGCATGAAATTATAATTTTACTTTATTTATTTTTTAATCCCCAGAGCAATAATCCTTTTTATTCGAATTGCCGGCTCTATGGGAAATCTGATTACTGCCTTGTCCTGCTGAATACCTGCCTGGCCAGGGTGGACAGGAGCGACGAACGGGCTTTCCTGCAGCCTCCGTTCAACAAGAGGTCCTTCCGCAACGGCGTGGGATCGGGAATTAAAAAAACTTCCTTTCGAAGAGCAAAGTCATAACTAAGTGCTCGAAACCCAGCTCTTAATTTTAGCACCTGATGTTTAACTTTGCGCTTAAAATCATTTCCAGTGTTTTTTTTTCCCTATGAAACCAGGGGGAGAAACATGTGAGCATCTTCATCCCACACCCAGATGTTTGCTGCGAGGTCTGTAAGTTAAGAGGAGCTGCTGGAAATGTCAGAGCTGGCTTGAATTCCTGAGTCAGAGCGTTGGGAAGCTTTGCACCCGAATGTATGTTTTCCTTTGGCCAATTCCCCTTATTTTTTCCATTAAAAAAAAAAATACCTTTAAAAAGTCATTGGGCTGTAGATATGTAAATCTTTCCTGCAGGAAAGGTCACCTGCTGGGTTGCATTTGGGTGAACGTTGCCTTGCGGCCGTCTGCTCCCAAAGCAGTGCAGAGCGCTGAAAATGTCGATATGGACGTGGTGCAGGGTGTCTGCACGATGCGTTTTGAGCTCAAAGCAACCAAAAAGCAGCACACGGAGCCTTTCTGATAGTTCCCATGTTGAGAGGATCTTCGGATAGGGCTAGGGGACCTGGTACTGCAGCACCCAGGTCGCTTAGTCACCCAGCTCTTGCTCAGATCACACTTAGGGACCTTCAGAAACTGAGACCTTTGAACATCTCTAAGGGAAATGGTGGGTAATTATTATTCTTATGCAGTTGGATCTGTGCAGTTTAGTTTGACTTGTGTCATTTCCAACCCCCTGGATCGGTTAACTTCTTTGTGCACAGACAGCTCAGTTTCTGCCTTGGCAACCAATGATAAACCCGATTATCTTCAAGCCAATAAAACCATAGATGCAGCTTTAAAAATTGCAAGAAATATATCTGTTTTGCAAATATTCGACCAAATCTTGCAGTGAGAGCTAGTGAGTCTCTATCCTGCTTGCAAAGATCTCCAGCCCCTTTTTAAAAATCTAGGCTTCATTATTTGCGATGTAGTCAGGCCCCGTGAAACCACCTTGCCTGAAGACACCTCTGCATATACAAAAAAAAAATAATATTCTGCTAGCAGGCAACCAAGTGCTGTAAATCTTGCATTCACCTCAATTGCACGGAGCAAGCTGGTAAAATGTGGATTATCTTACTGGATCACACGGAGCCCACGTGGCTGATGCAGCCACGCGCACAAAATGCTCTTTCCCAACCCTAATTCTGGCTTTTATTTTGTATCGAGTGTCCCCTTGGCGATCTCTGGCAGCGAATACGGATCTGAGGGTGCCATTGCTGAGCACGTTCATTTTTATACTGATGGAAATGGGAAATACGACATAGGACTCCTTTTTCGGTGCAGAGAGGTGAATACAAAAGTCAACAGCAATGCTGGTTTGCAGCATAATTAAAATGCTTCAATAAATTGCCTTTGAGAGAGTGGAGACCCATTGCTATGTGAAGAGGCAGGTTGTTGGCTCCATTTTCTATTTTTCCTTAGCTAAAGCAAGAGAAAGAGAAATGATGAACGTGTTTAGGGGGAAGAAAGAGGGATTTTTGCCCAGGTCTCTTTGTCCAGGGACGGAGGAGCCGGTCTGGAAGCCAGGGATGGAGCTCGGTTGGATGGATGTAGTTCAGTTCTTCCTTCCTCCCAGATTATTGGCAAGGAAGGGAAACAGATAACCTGATGCAACAGCATCTAATTTCCCCGTGAGATTGAAAATTAGTCATCTTAATGAAATACCAATATCTACTTTTCTGATTACCAAGGGTATATTAAAGAAATTCTTTCTTTCCTATTTAGATTTCCCAATTTGCTATTATACGTCTGCAGATGGTAATATGTTCACTTAAACTGCTGAAAGGAAGACAAGAAGAAGTCTCCTGCCACGTTTAGTTCTGGAGATAATTTTGACCTTAAGAAAGAACAAGGCAGATATGAAAGAGTGGATTAGAGGTTATTATTGCCATAATAAAATACAGATAAAAATCAGAGTGCAGAAAGAATCTAAGACAACTATTACATGTTTGTCCTATAAAGAAAAGCCAAATTGAACTTATCAGGTATTCTGGCACTCAAAAGATTCATAATGAAAAAAATGCTCCTAATAGCAACGCGTTTGTGCAATATGTCACTGATGAGCCGTCTGCTTAAACACTTGGAGTTTGGAAGAGGATGAAAGAAGTGTCGGGGATATCGTTTGTATTAGTCTGACAGATGCTGCACTCTGGATTTATATTGAATCCAAGCCATTATGGCATTACTTTCTTTTTCTTTTTTAAACAAACCAAGAGCAGGACTAAAGCATCCACGTAGCCTCCCAACAGCGTGAAAATAATGCGTGTGCTGGGCTATTCGCTTCGGTTCTGCATGATGCTCTGAGGAGTGGGAGGATTTTTTCTGCCTTTGCAGTGACGGGAAGACTTGTCTGTCTAATTCCCTCCTGCATTTGAAGTCGCTGGGTCGATTGCACTTAAAATTAAGCGTATTTCCAAAGCCTGAGCCCTGCCTTCCCAATGGGAGCCTTTTAGCGGACACGAAAGGCCTTGATGTGGAAAGAAATGAGGCATCGAGCGCCGCTCTCGAGGCGTCATCGCAGCTCGTTGAAGCCAGCAGGAAGGTGCCGGAGCCCTCGATGGCTCCGGATCAGACACCCGGCCATGAGGATTTTGTATTCGCTTCTCGCTCCGGCCACACGAATCCCCAGAATCGCTATGGCAACCCCTGAACACTTGTACAAGCCACGTTTGCTAATAGATTTCTCTTCCCAGAAAGCATTCGCATTGATTTTTTTTCCCTTTTTTTGTAGTTTGTGCCTATTGTCCCTTTTAACCCACCGTATCCTAATTTGGGGCTATAACTTTGGGTATTTATTTCCAAAAGGAAGCCAAATCCTCATTCGGAGTCTCCGCTAGCCCCGTGCTCGCAGCCCGGTGCCCACGTTTGCCTCTGTACGGCTCAACAGTTGGCTTCATTCCTTCATTAGTAGCCATTAAATTGCAATTAGTGGTGTGATACTCGTCTGAATCCAAGGGCTACAGGATTCATGTGAAAATTTAATATTAAGCACAGAGAAGGACATACAAGAACGTCACTCTAGATTGATTTCATTCCCCCTGCCCTTTTATTTTTCAGAAAAACTATTCTAGCTCCTAGATGCCGGTCACGCACGTCGGGGTGTTTCATCTTCTTTGCTTTTAAGTGAAAACACAATACAAATAAAAAGGAAATATGGACCTCGATTCAACATGCAGGGGGAAAGGGAGAATATGTAAAAGTACAACTGAGCGTTGGTGGAAAAAATCACTGTCGTTTAGTAGTATTTGTGCTTCTGAGCTGAATATTTCATTTATAAGCCTCTATAGTGCTGCTTTAGAATATTTTTAGGGCAAATGGAAATCTGGAGTGATGAATTATTTCAGTGGGAAAGAAGTACTTTTCTGTGGCAAGGAAGGGTACTTTTGCCTTGCTTGATGGCCCATTCTCAGCATCATCTGCAATTTCTTGGTGATGGGGTATCTGAGAAGGATATTTCAGCATTGGACTGCATCAAACTGACCTCTCTTCAATTCTGGTGGCTTCTAGGACATATAATTCACTTATAGGCATCTACTTTTCAACTGAATCCCATATCTGGTAAAGATATTTCTGCATGGCCGAAAGAAAAACATACAGTTGTGGTAACGTTCCCCACTATATGGAAATGTGTCAAAAATATCAAGCATCCTCAGTTGGCGTAAGAGCTTTTGCTGCATATTTTGGATAAAAGAATCTGTACTAAGTTCTGTGCTGCCAAATTTGTTCCAAATTCTGTGCCAGGAGGGTGTTTCCGTTTGACATGGGACATATTTTACGGTGTTGGAGTTTTGGTTTTAGCCAGGTCTGCAAATTACCCCTCTCTGCTGGCAGTGCAAGTGCCGGGTGACGGGAGCAACACGGTCGCGGGCAGATTTTCTGGCGCTCAGCGATGCCTAGCAAAGTCTGCCCTGCGAAATGCCACTTCATTTCATGTTTCACAGTTTTAAATTCATTCTCACATCCAAAATATGGCCAAATTATTGTCGCACGAGACGCCCTGGCTTGTCAGGAAGGATGCTAAGTCATTCGCATAACGAGACAGCAATCGGTGCTGGCTGGGATGCTCCACGACGCAAAGAACCAGCATGTAAGGCAAGGGGATAAGCTCTTTTTCTGCCTGTTTTTGACTCAATTTCAGGTTTTGGCATCAAAGCCCTGCCAAGTGTGGGCTGTCACAGCGTGCTGCAACCAGAGCCTGCAGAACAGGGCTGGATTCTGCTGCTCTATCATCTTCCCCCAAGATGTGCGAGAGGCTTACGCGTGCTGTATCTTTATATCTTTTAATAAACCAGCACAAGTTGAAGAAAATAAACTGCTTAATGCTCTATTTGTGTCCCCTCTTATCTTTGGTTACCTTTGGCTCTGTCATCTGATCGTGTCCGTTTCTAATGAGGCTCCTCGGAGCCACTTAAGGGAATGTAAAACCATCGACTCGAGGAGCTGACGCAGCAGTTTGAGGCCGCATCCTGATTGCTGAAGGAGGCCAAGTCCAAAGCAGCTAACTCATGCGTGGAGCTGCTGCTGATCGCGTTAAACCGCCCTAAATGGGAGAAGACAAACGACCCGTGTGGGTGGAACTGGTGAAATCGGTCTATGGAAAGACCCTTAGAAGCCCAAAGGACTTTTATGTTCCCACTTGCAGATGCATTTTTAATTTTTGCCCCTCTAAGAATAAGCCTCCCACTTCAGGGCACCGTTTCCATTTCAAGTTGATGTGATCTGAGCATCCATCCACTAAACACTTAGAAAATCCCAACTCCATTCTTAGGTCAAACTGCTGCTTTTTCAGTTTTCTGCCCCCAAACCCTTGTTTTGCCACGCAGGTGACACACTCTTTCCTGTGCACGCGGTGTTTTTCCATCTCCAGGAGAGGGGACACCCAAAAAGGATCCAGGCAGCAGGTTCACGTTGGCTCCGTAGTCATTAATTCAGGGCGATTTCTTGTTTTTCTGCATGCAGGTACCGTGTCAATCTGAGCACGTGGGTATTTGAACTTTGCAAATCACTCTTTATGATCAATAATTAAGGTGTCATTTGCATACTTATGTTAGGAAATGAGCTGCATTTATCTTCACTAAGCTCAGAAGGAAATCAAGTGGCGCCGTGCAAGTTATCTCCTTCTCTCGCTGCTCATTCCCCATCACCCAGGATGAGGCTGTGTCTTAGTCTGACTGCTCCATCAATGATACCATGAAGGACACATCCCTTAAAAAGAAATGGAGTTTTTGATCACTAGTCTAATGTGGTTACTAGTCTAATTTTGCTAAAACCTAGTCATTTTTTCTATTTTTCACTCATGTAAAATACCTTGTAGAGCATTTTGGATGGTTATAGAGGTACTGCCTAAATAACTAGCATTTTTTAAATGCAAAACTATTGCATTTGACAGCAAGCAAGCATGACTTGGAAGGAGTTTATTTTAGCGCTCCACAGTTAGTCTGTGGACACATGGATGTGGGGATACACTGCAAACTTTCTGCCTGTATTTTTGCTGCCAGAATAGGAATTTTGGGCAGAGCGGTGGCCTCCAAAGCCCGGCATTGGGCTAGGACATTAATGCTGGTGCTGGCTGTGACAGAAGTGACAACCTGGAGGCAGCAGCAGTGGAGCCCGTTACTGGAAGAGGAGCTGCTGCATCCAGCCTGTGCAATAGGATGCTAATTAATCAATTAATTAGTATATATCAGCGCTAGAGCAGAGCAAACAGTAGTGACCTACGGGGAGGAATGGGTGCTGGAACATGATGGTCTGGAGGAGGAGAGCTCCAGAGAGGGATCTCGAGAAATGGTCCCATTTTGCAATCCTCTGTGCAGGGCACATTTGCACAAGAAAGAGTTAGCAGAGAGCTAAAAACCTGTGATGGACGGGTATTTTATTCTTCATTCTCATGATCACAAGCTTGGGTTTGCAAATTTGGTGGGGCTGGAGATAAGAGGCGCGGTGTTTTCTTCTGCGTGTGCTTCAAGTCACTGCGGGTTATCATTCTATAATTATTTTTGTCATAAAGATGAATGCCAGCCTGAAAAAGTTGGAAGCTAAGAGCACCTCGGCTTTGATATATGAATATTGCTGCTTTGAATGTTGGAATGGCATTATAGATGGTTTATGGTTTTATGACTATGAGACATTTCTTAGTCTCTGATTCAGAAATACATTTTCTACATGATTTAAAGCAACTTTTGGTCTTTGACATCTTTCTTTTTGGCTGCTCTTTGATTTCAAAATATTTTGTGGAGTGATTTTAAGAGATCAGAGGGTTTTAGAAATGTTCATCGTGAAGCTTAGGTGCAGAGCAGTCACCTTTTTCCACCTCGATTTTAAAGCCCTGCAATGTCAAGAAAGGGCTGCACTGCATTAATTCACTCCGTTCCTGCTGGGAAATCACAGAGCCTTCACGTTTAGCTCTCGCAGTGTGAAAGAGTTAATACGTGTTACATTTTCCCAAATTGCAAATCCTCCTGGCCGTACAAAGATCATGCAAATGTGATATTTGAAAGAGCGTGTTTGAAGAATTGTAGTAGTTGTTTTTAAAAGTGAAAATAGCATCATTTCATTTCAAATGCATTTCTCCCCTCACCCCTGGCCTGCCAAAGCGCTCGCGGTTCTGCACATTATAATGAGAGCGATTTAAAACACGTCTGAGCAAGCAGGAAAATGGAAGAGTGCCCTCTAATGTCAGCTAAACCAACCGGGGAGGCAGAAAAGGCACCAAAAGGCTGTGGAGGGTGATGAAGATTGGCCATAACTTACCCAACTGTTGACGGACGGCGAATTCAGTGGGTTTCAAGCTGGTTATTTATGGTGGGACTCGCACGTGGGCTCTGTCTTGCCTGGGAATTGTGGCTGCTTAACCATGGAGAAGGATTTAGGGAATACACACGCGTTTCCGCAACCACTCCTGCCTGCAAGGTTTAATTTTATGATCGTTCGATGAGTTCATGGGAATATTCACCTGAAAGAACACGACGGTGGATGCAAATTCGAAGCTAATTGAAACATCAATCACATATTCTCTGAAAAATATTTACAGGGTTTTCCAACTCGAGAAAGGAACAATTTAATGAAATGTAGGTCCTGGGGGGGGTTGTAGGGGCAAATTTTATTCTAAGTATTTGCAGAAAGTGTTCACTCATCATGTATTGAAAAAGGCCAGAAATGAAACAAAAAGAGGGTCAGCCAGAAATCTTCTGACAACAATTTTGCATTGAAAAATGCCTGTTCATACAAAATTGCATGATCTGAGGACATCGATCAATCTTGACAAAGTCCAGCTCTCTGGTCTTACTCCGGGGTTTGTGACTTCTCCAGGTTTGGGGTTGCTGTTGCTTCCGTGTCCAGGCAGTGATAACCCAGAGCAAACTGAGGGTTCCTGGTGTGTAGGGGAGAGGAGCTCCCTCCTCGGAGGGTTTTCTCCTGAGTGACCCTGTGGTGGTTCCTCACGTTCGTGATGAGCCGTGAGTCTTGCCCCATTACGGAGCACCCTGTGGAGCGTGGGCTGAGGCGCTGCCAATGGGGATGTTGAGGGACACTGAACGTGGGGCGGCAGGACCGGCAGCCAGGTCTGCGGGGCACTGCTGGTGAGATCACATTCTGATGTCTCCTCCTCAGCTACCGCTCTCTACCCATCTACCCATCTCTTCATCCATCCAGCTGTCCATCCACCCATCTCTTCATCCATCTATCCAACCATCTCTCCATCCACCTATCCACCTGTCTATCCATCTATCCATTTTTTCCATCCATCTGTCCATCTGTCCATCCATCTCTCCACTCATCTATCCATTTTTCCAACCATCTCTCCATCCATCTCTCCATCCAGCTATCCACCCATCTATCCATTTCTCCAACCATCTCTCCATCCATCTCTCCATCCAGTTCTCCACTCATCTATCCATTTCTCCATCTAGCTCTCCATCCATCTCTCCACCCATCTATCCATCTATCTGTTTTTCCATGGGCTGGGGACACGCGTGGAGCCCTCAGACACCTCCTGGCAGACGGAGCGGGCACAGATGGCCCGGCTGGCGCATACAGCGAGGAGCGTTCGAGTCCTCTGCGTGGGGTGAGACGTTATTGCAGACAGAGCGGTCAGAATAGCTCTCATTTACCACTTAGTATTCTTGGGATTCTTAGTTATTTTGGGATGGAAAAATACTGCAAATATTGCACGTCATTATGGGGAGTTCAGGTGGGATGGGCGCTCAGTGGTGCTTCCAGATAAGACCATGTGTGCTTTGGAAACAATTTCCGATAAATGCTGTTTAATTGATATTTCTCTTTATTAAGGCTGTGATACAGAGGAAGCTCTGCTGCTCACAGCCATGATGTGCTTTAAATTAAGATTCAGCAGAGTGATGGGAAGGCTCCACCGCCAACTGCGTGGGGAGAGCAAGGAAATAGCGCAGCGGGCTCGTTCGCAAGAAACAGTCTCTAACACTTGCTCTCAAAACACAAAGCACGGCGGTGGGCGGAAAACAATATTAAATCTGTCACGCTTTTATCTCGGTCTTAACATCTCTGTTCAAAAATCGGAACCGAGTTGCACAGAGCAGCGAGGCTCCCTCTGACAAAGCAGCGTTCAGCAGCGCAAACAGCAGCCGGGCTGGAAAGGGAGCAGCCGGATCGCGGCGCTCCTGACGTTACATAACTTATTAATAGCAGAGCTCTCCTCCGCAGCGACTCGCCGCTCCTATTTCTCATATGGATTTTCTCGGAATTTTAATGGGAGAAACCAAGCAACCGCTAAGGTTCTTCTGCTTTAATAGCTGATGGAGCAGGTTATGGGGAAAACGAGTGCGATGCCTTTTATCTTTTCCTAATGAAAACACTGCCACCAGCTGGTTAATAAATGATTATGACTAGGGTTTTGCACAGGAAGAATCACAACCTCCCTCTTTTTTATTTTGCCCACAACCAAGCTGAAAGTGATACATTTTTTAGGTCAGGATGTTTTCAGAATGCTGAATATAGAACACTGAATATATAATATATATACTTAAATTAAGATGGTGCTAATAATGCAATTAATGCTTTTTATTTTGCACATGTTAGCATTAAATGGACCTCCCAGGTGAAGCCTGGCATGCAGAAGGCAGGCGAAGGAGAGCGCTCCATGATGCCCTCCCATGATTTTCCACCTTGCTCCCACGATGGAAACTTCAGGGATGCTCCTGCCATTCAGTCAAGGTTTGCAAGGAAGAGATTAATTTTCAACTGAGAGCAAAAGAAACATGGAGAAAGCGTGGGATATTGTGTGGGTTACATGGGATCTCAGGGGGTTACAAAATATTGTGGTTGCTGGTGACTCTTTTTCCCAGGGAATTTAGCAAAAAGGTGAAATCGCATCCCTGGGCAAAGGGGGCATCAGTCCCACATGGGGCTCTGGGATCAAACCATCCCTCTGCTCCGAGTTCTCCCCTGCCTGGTCCATCCAGGACCTCCAGGGTGTCCCAGGAGGATGCTCGGAGCCCCGTCCGTGCGGATGGACTCTGATGTACCTGGTTTTCTTCGCCACGAGACATTTCTGGAGGCCTTTTGAGATGCTGTGTTGTGGATAAAACAAAGATTCAGGCACGGAAAACAGCAGCAACAACAGCAGAAACGTCTTTGATTCCCTCTGAATGCCAATATCGCAGCGGAAACGTTGCAGTGCAAACAAGGTTTTTTTATGATTATTTTTTATTCAGATATACCCAAAAGATAAGAAACCCCTCAAAACTCACATTTGGGCACGTAAGTATGAGCAGTGGGTGGCCGAGGTGACTGGAACGGCAGGACGAGGGTTTGTAGATGCAGCAAAATCTCCCCCAAACCCCCCGCAAGTGCAACCTGTGCAGCCTCCGAAGCAAAGGGTTAAAGACCGGAGCTCTCGGGGTCTAGGTTGGCCTGTCCTGCTTTGGGCTAATCCCTTAAATTCTCTCAGAGTCAATTAATCTCTCATTAAAACGCGATTAATTGCACCCCACCAGGGTAGGCTTAATGAGAACAGGTTGGCTGCAGGCGCGTTGGGTTGTCCCGGCGTTCGGGCTCGTTCCCAATATCCGAGTCATGCACGAGCGTCTGGAGAGCTC
Organism: Crypturellus tataupa; assembly: GCA_034781795.1. Lineage (NCBI taxonomy): Eukaryota > Metazoa > Chordata > Aves > Tinamiformes > Tinamidae > Crypturellus > Crypturellus tataupa. Next base: position 5,237,021 of record JAWLRI010000060.1, on the reverse strand, counting down.
ATTAGGCCTCATCCAGCGGCAGCGCAGAGCTGAGTCTGCCAAAGCCTGGGCCAGGTCTTTGCCCTGCATAAATAACCCGACCAAAACCACTAGAAATAACCTCATGTAAGGGGGTTGAACCCAGAAGAAGAATTCATTCACCTCATGTGCCCTCAAAAGGAGTTTAGAATGAGCCTGCTTTTCATTTCTTGGAGAATTAACTCCATCCTATGCTTCCTAACTAAAGAATAATTCCAAATTTGCTTTAGAAATATTTGCTGCTAGAACTCGTAAGCTTGAGTCTTTATATCTCACATCCTGTTTTTGATTTTAGTTAAGTCTGGGGTTGATCTTCCCTTAGAAAAGGTTTAAAAAAACCAACTAAAACATTTTCAATATTCCTTTAAATGAATTAACTACACAAGCCATTATTGGGCCCCCCAAAAAAATTAACCTACTGGATTTTATTTTGCATCGAGTACAAGATTTTACCTTGTCTTCCCTCTTACCTTAAAATCACCAAAGCTTAAAATAATTCATGTTATTGGTTTTAATAAGAGACAGTGATAAATTATTGAATGACCCCGAGTATTCTGCAAGCATTTGGGTTTAAAACAGCAGCCCACAGGGTCGCTTTGGGCCTCTTGCGATGTGTTATTCCACCCAAATAAGCGTGAGCTGCAGCCTTGCGTGATGCGAGACTAAATTAATTGTTCCTGTTGCTCATTGGAAACTAACATTTCTCTAATGATCCAATTTCTCATTAGCAACGTTAAAATGCTGCTTTCGCTGGAGAGCAGTTTGCTCAGAGAGATGTTGGGTTTGTGGGGTTGACAGCAGACGCAGTGCCTTAAAATACGAGAAAATTACAACTATTTGTCCTGTGTGATTCCCCTAGGCTGTGTGGGTTGTTCTTCATATCTATTAAAACGCCTAAGGACAAAATTGCTGCTCAATAAGAGCAGCAAAAGAGGGATTCTTGCCTACCAGGAGCTGCAAGTTGGAGCACAGTTACCTGCAAAAGGGCAGGGACGTGGAGAACAGTCGGTTTATTAAAACCCCAAATATCAGTATTTCATCCACCCATCCTTTTATTTTTTTCTAAAAAGTTATTTATTCTATTTGGAGACGTGATACATAAGTATCTATCCTCCTTGTGATCTGTTTGCATCCAGTTCTGATTCTGAAATGAAATTATTCCATAGTTAAACAGGAATTTCAAGTATTCTCAGTGCAGCATTCATCGCAAGGAGATATTCCGGTATCTGTGTCTTTTCAGCATCTACAGAGTAACTCTGGGTTCTGAACTTATCCTTCAATTAGAGGTTTTCTTATGAACGAATAGTAATTCAGTGTTTGAATTCAGTTAATCGTGTGAAGTCCAACAGAGGGTATGAAAAATCCAAGCTGAAGATGTGTCCCTATCTGATTAGCTCTTATTGTTGTTCTCAGAAGCCTTTTCTCCTTGCTGGAGGCTGGATTGCTCCGGGTCACCTGGTGGCTGGGGAAGCTCCGAGCAATTCCACTTAAATGTAGTTGTATATCCACAATCTCTGGCTATGTATATGCTGCCTGGCTGTGTCTATCCATCTTCTAAAGGCCAAAATAACCAGCACCTCGGAGAACTCTGCGTTATACAATACTTTATCACCAGCTGCATAGCAATACTAATTGCACTTATAATTATCATAAAGGCTGGTGGAAGAGAAGGAGCGTTTCCAGGATGGATTGGAGCGGCTGAGCCGACACTCAGGAGTGTCCCCCATGCGGTGCCACCCGTCCCCTTTTCCCCGGGGACCTGCCATACCCCAAAATGTGCTTTTTCTCCCCAATGGGCACCCTCCGGACTGCGTTATGCAATGCAAAAAAACTTAATATTGAGGTTTGTGCGCAGCGCTCATTAGCCGTCCTTGCAGTAGCTCCCCGGTGCGCAGCGCGACCGGCTCTTCTCGCTCCACAAAGAGACGCGTTGACCTTCACTCAATTCAAACTGATCCTTTAGGGTACAATTCAGAAAAGCTTGTCCTAGAAAAGGAAAATTGCAGCATATCAGGCATTACACATGTCTCTTTCCTCGCTGTTTCTGCGGCTGCACTTCTGATTCAGCACATTAGCACCTGCAAGAAAAGCTGTTTTTGTCCAATTTTTTGGCACGTTTCTACCCTGGATTATTTCAGATTGCAATGTTTTAATTAGGGCAAGATGTAAATAAACCCATGGGCTCCCATTCCCCTTTGATAAATGAATTAATAGAATAAAAGACGCAACACTCTCTTAAAAAATGTTTGCATACATTGTGAGTTGTGAAGCTTTCTGCAAGTTACTCATGCAAAAAAATGAAATTAAAGCCATGTTCACCGGAGTCTTGTACTGTATTTAAGCAGGTTACCATCAGGCTATTAAGTGGATTTATTTCCCACAGCCCTCCTTGTGGATACTTAGTAAATGTTAATAAAGGAGAGAGGAAATATCCTCTTATCCATCCTGACAGCAAATCCGATGGTTTTCCCAACAACCATCCCGAGAAGTGGAACACTGACACTATTGCCAGAGCTGCCACTATCATGTAGCAGGACAAGGACAATTTGGGGTGAAATCCATCACATTTAACTTCAGGATTAAATTTCACAAAACCTGATAAATTTCACACACACAAAAAAATGTTTCCCTTTGCTGCCTTCCTCAAAAGGGTGAAAAAAAGGGGAAAATTACGGAATTCTTTTCATGCTGTGTAGTATAAGCACAGACCAGCAGTTAAACTGTGTGAGCCAAAAGGTTACATTTTTGGTTTGGTTTAGGGTTTTATTTTTTTTCAGTGTGAATGTAATGAACTTTCTGGTTAAATAAATGTTTTTGAAAAAGGCCCCGGATAAATGGAAACGTTGGTTAAATGTGTGTCGTGATGAAAGGAATGGTTATTGCCCTGTGCGAGCACCCCAGCTGCCCGCGAAACTAGAGTAAAATTACAACAATTTAAAGAATAACACAAAGAATTTATTGGGTTGCTCCAAATTAATCCCGGTGTGGTCGGCTGCAAGCGGATTTGTGTTGCTGGTGGAGCAATTAGAGTGGCAATTTGACACATTGTCTGGCAATGTCCTCATATTACTGATATTATGTCAAGTGTTACAAATAATCTGGGAATAGCCTGGAATGACCTGACTCAGCTGGTATTTCCCAGACAATTTTTCATTGGTACGTGATTACCTAGTTGTGTTTTTTCAATTAATTAGTATAATTTCTGATAATTTTGCAGGAGAATTAATGCTTGCGAGGTGGAAGACTTCCCCTTGCAAAACTCTTGCCTGTAAGGGAGAAATATAGCGTGAAGTCGCTTATTGGGAGGAAAACACAGGGAATCTTCTGAATCTTGCATTCCCAAGAGAAATTTAACATCGGCTCTTACAGGGACACGATGGATTCCGTGTTATCCGGATAGGGAGCATCCACTCCGGACATGCCGTGGTGCCAAGTGATGTTGAACACGGAAAAGTGGACCAGGAGGCAGAAGGATCTGCTAAATACAAGAGCAGTGTCTACACTTTTATTAAGAGTTTTCTCTAACTCACTTAAACTTTAATTACTTTCCATGCCAGAACTCAATTAAGCCATGCAATTATCCATCTAAAATTCCATACAGAAATTCCGGTCCCTCTACATTTAAGCAACACCCTGCTCATCCCAAACTTGCCAAATTCTGCAGTTTCAGTTCTCTCTAATGACTCGAGTAATAACATGGCACTACGTCGTTCAACAAATATCACATTATCTCTTTTTGTTGTTGTTTCCAAATCAACTTATAAAAATGTTTTTTTTTTTCCCAGTGTTTTCAATTACAAGAAAAGCTTTACGCCATGTGGATGCCTCACATAATTCAACCGATAATCTCAGCAGTCAATTAAATTTTAAACATTTTTTCATTAAATACTTATTTTGAGACAGTAAATAATTTAACGTGTTTCCATTTAAAAGTGTTTCACATCGTGAAGTTTTCAATCTTCTTTTTTAATAAAGCGAGTCACATCACCCTATGTATTGGTAGTGAAGTAAAAGAACTTTTATTTAAGAGTTTGTTGTAGCGAGGCTATTTGCTGTTAGGAATTCTGTATATCCGTACAATACAAGCAGGGGAGTGTAAAAAAGGTGACCGAGGACATGACTTGTGACAGATTTTGCTCCGTAAAAATTAAAACAAAACAGAAATTCAGGTTGCCCAGAAAGCAGAGCTCATGAGTAAACACTGCTAATGAGCAAAGTAAATGCGGGTTTGGCTGTATGGGAGCAAACAAGCCTTAGAGAGCAATAACAGACAAGGTTTGGGATCGTTCCTGAGCCCGGTGCAGCTCCGGGAGGATCCCTGCCCATAGGGATGTGTATTTTTAGGAGGATGATGACGATCCTGCAGGTGCAGTTCTGCACATTTATTGCCCTTGCACACCCAGTGATGGCTTCAATTTGCGTGTGAGATTTTATTTAATGTTTGCAGCTTTCCACAGTATTATCAAGCTGCATTTGGACACATTGCCAATGTAGATTTTAGTTGGTTAATATTATTTCTCATCAGCTCAGGTTGAACTGAGCACCCAGGACAGAGCGGTCGCCCCAGGACATCCACACGGTCTGTTGTATTTTGCATCCTGCCTTTGCAGCTCCCTCTTATTTTATGGACACTTGTGGTCACCTTAGGATTCTCTGCAAATTATTCATTTTTATAGGGAGGAGGATTTGTTGGAGAAGGTCAAAGAAGATTCATAAGGCACAAAACGTCTAATAACTACGCAGTGTTGGACAAAACCGGGCGAATGATTAATCCAGTGCCCACGCTGTGCTGCTCCATCTTATTACCCTGCATTAGTGGAGTCCATAATTTACAACTTCAATAAACTCCTACCCTCTTTGTGCCAAAATATACATTGCTGTTGTTATTAGCTGCTCAACGGGAAGACGCATTATGCAACATAATCACCCCGCGTAAGCAAACTTCTAATCACTGCTAAGAAATTCTTTATGAGAAACTAGCAGGGATTAGACCCGACAATATTGCGATTATGGGCTTTCACCTTCAGCTTTCCAGCACAGTAGATTGTTCTAACAAATAGAGGTCGTTCTCTTTTCCAAAAGATGCCAAAGAAACGGTAGGTTCTGGGTACCAAGTTCACATATTTTGCTATGTCAGTTATATTAACCATAGGTTTGTTTCAGAAGTCCTGAATTTTGCAGAGAAAGGGGTAGAGCAGCTCCTATCCACGATGCCAGAAGCAGAGTCCATATGGCATTCCCAGTACTGCCTATAAATCCATAGAGTGATTTAGGTCCTTGCTGAATTTCCAAGGGAATTCAAGCCCGGCCGCATACACAGTGCACCAGGACAGCTTCAGAAAAGCCCTTATTCTCCATCCCCTACTCACTTTTCAAGAATGATTACATGGACCTTAATTACAGACATAGCACCCATTGCATGTGGTGGGGCTCTTGCTCTACAGTAGCTTCCTCTTGCAATTGATTTGAGTCCCTTTTATTTTTCCCATGCAACGATACTCTCTATTTTAGCCCCTTACCTGCTCCTGCAAAAAACATTTTCTTTTTTGTTGTGCTGCGCCACGGTGTGCCCTGGGTTGCTCGTGTGTACGTCGCGAGCTCAAACAATATATCTTCATTTTAAGGCCTTTCTGGCCTGATCCATCCATCCGCCTCTTACAGTATTGAGCCCCAGCACTCATCCAGCAGACGGTGCTGACCTTGCTGCTGTTATTTAATATATTTAAACAAACTTTATTCCCTGCTGCAAAGTCACCTTGCCGTCCTTTATAGCC
>JAWLRI010000060.1:5211392-5225507 GCA_034781795.1 Crypturellus tataupa | reverse complement strand
CACGCTCAGCCAGATCTACCGCTTCGTGGCCGACGCGTTCCCCTTCTACGAGCGCGGCGGCGCGGGCTGGCAGAACTCCATCCGCCACAACCTCTCGCTCAACGACTGCTTCAAGAAGGTGCCGCGCGGCCACGACGAGCCAGGTAAGGGGGGGCGGCCGCGCGGCCCGCCCGCTGCCCCCGCATCCCTCCCTCCGTCTCTCTCCATCCGCAGGAAAAGGGAGTTACTGGACGCTGGACCCCAACTGCGGGAAAATGTTCGAGAACGGCAGCTTCAGGAGGAAGAGGAGGCGGCGGCTCGAGGCGGCCGGAGCCGACGAGGCGGTCGGGGCGCTGCGGGGCCCCCGCGACGTGTGAGCGGGGGGGACGGACCCCCTGCTCCCTCCCTGCTCCCCCTCGCCCCGGACTTTAAAGCAAAGCCCCTTTTTGGGGGTCCCCCGAGCCGCTTTTTGGGGATCTCTCCTCGACGACAGCCTGCGCACCCGGTGAAAATGCCCCATGGGCTGCGCTAAAGCAGCAAGGGGCATGTGGGGGGGAATTTTCCCCATTTTTCTCCTTTTTTGCAAGTCTGTGGAGGGACATGGACATGAGGGTGGGACGGGGAGGTGTCAGAGGGGATAAGGGACAGGGGGATGCAGGGACGGACACGCTACCCGCAAAGGGGGGCACAGGGGACCCGAGCAGCCCCCTCTCTTTCTGCCCAGCACAAAAGCCCATCTTTGTGCCGGCCCGCGGAGCTGACAGTAATTTCTCCGCGGGTCCCGGGATTTAATCGGGCGTCCAAAATTAATCCGGATCCCCGCTGCGGAGCGCTTTAATTGCCGCTTTCCTGATGGGAGCCTCCCCCTCAATGGCGCTCCGGCCGCGGGGCCTTCATCCCTGCGGAACAGGGTCATCCTCCAGCCTCGGGATGCTTTGGGCCCTCTGCTCCCTCCATTGCCCCTGGGGTCCCTATCAAGGCTCTCGACTTGGAAAAGAGCAAAATTGCAAATTATATAACATCGCCTTTCACTTCTGTGCTCTCCTTCCCCATCTCTTCTTAGCTCCAGGCTGAGGTAGTTTTGTTAAATAAAGTGTTAAGAACGGCTTAGTGTAGCTCACAAGAAAGCAAGCCCAAAATATGAGATTTTTTTTCTGCATTAGAGAAAAAAAAAATAAAGCAAAATCTGACCAGAAGACCAGCAAGAGCAAAATGAAACAAGTCATGCAGGAAGCTAACAGGTAGCAGATGCAAGATGCTGGTGTGGAGGCAAGGAATGAACTTTATGACTTTCATAGCACCATAGTTTTGCAAAGTGCCTGTTGTGCAGAGGTCCAGCTCGGGGCAGCCCCATTGGGAAGAAAGGGGCAAATTTGAGAGTTTAGTCAAGTTTCTCCTTTGTTTTTGGACTATTTGGAAGAAAAACTTCATGCAAGGAAGTTCACTCTTCCAAAACCACCTTTAGAGCAGTTCAGCCCTAATCTCTTTGCTTACATTTGTGGTGTTATTTTCTAACACCACATTTAGAGGACATTTAAATTGCATTGCCCATTGCTTTTTTTCAGGTGTGTAGGATAATGTTAGAGGTTTTAAACCTTTGTTTCATCAGGGGAAACTTTAACTACAGCGTTGGAGGGTGCCAGAAAAGTTGTTTTTGCAGCTGATTTTGCGTTTTAAGTCCCCTTTTCCCCAGTGACTGGGGTTTGCGGTGAGCAGGTCTTGTAGCGGGTGAAGAGGAGAATCTTTCCCCCCAAAGGTCCCCTTTGGTAAATCCCTTTTTGCAAACAGATGCGTGTCTCTGACAGGCGTTCAGATTTGATAAAGTGCTGTATCCGGCCATAGGGACCAAGCTGGGCATTTCCACCCTAGCACTGTTTGCACTGAGACAAGAAGAGCTGGTCCAGGGCCATGAAAGTGGGATTTGGGTTCCCAAATCTGAACAAGAAAATTGGAGTTTTCTGCAGGTGCTTGAGCCTTTCGTAGGCTCCTGCCGTGGCTCCTCGGATTGATCCCGCGCTGGTCGGAGTCCTTGGGCTGTTCCACAAAGGGCTGCGCTTGCGCTGTGGGGTCTTCTCTTGAGATGCTGGCTCCGAGCTGCATCCTCTGTATATCCTTGTGCTTGTGTTTTTCTACTTTTTTAACTTTTCCACTTTTGTGTATTTTAAAGGAAGGAAAAAAGAGGATTTCTTTTTTTTAAATAAACCAGTGATGTCTTTAAGCAAATGCACTGACTCAAGGAGGTTCCAGGAGCTCCCATGGGTTTGCACGAGGAGACAGACGCGATGCAAGCGATGGTGGCGGCTGTGCTGTCTGTGGCCATGGTGGGACCAGCTCGAGCAGCTCCATCTCCTTGATGTGTAGCCAGGACCGTGTCCTCCTGCAGCCACCACGCTTGGCCTTGAGCTCCTTCAGGGACATCTCCAAGAGGTCACAGTGGCCGCGTGGGCTCCAGAGGGCAGTGAATGGGCTACGTACACCCTGGGATGGAGGAACGAGAGTGAAGGGCCACTAACCACCCTCCCTGCGCTGCAGATCTAGAGGCCTTCAAGCCCAGCACGTGCCTTATCCTCAAACCTCAGTGATGGGGCTCCAAGCACCCAACAGCACCAGCGTTTGTCTGTGTGTCACACGAAGCCTCCATAGACACCAGTCTTGCACCTGAGCATCATTTCTGGTCCCTCCTGCTCTTGGATCTGCTGGAAACGGCCCCTTTGCTGCCACCCCGCAGGACGATGCTGCTCTGCCTTGTGCTGCTCTGCCTTGTGCTCACGCTTCCCAATCACACACGTGCCTTCCAGGGAAAGGGCTGCTCGGAGCTCGCGTATTCCCGGTTCTTCATCTGTGAATGATTTTACTGACTTGGATCCTGTGTATTTTAATCTTTTCTATAGTCCAATCTTTGTATTTTATCCTAATCGCAAAGGCAATAAATTCCTGCTCTTTGAATGATTATCACTTATCAGGGGAAGTCCATAATAAATGCAAACCCGAAGTGGCAAATCAAACTTGTTTCTAACTTTATTCTCCGTCTCCATCCTATCTTATACTCCCATGCAAGTCGCCCTTTCTAAGCATTACATTTTCCCTCTGCTTTACTGTGTTAGGCTATTGCTTCCCAATAGTTTTTAGGCAGCATGAGCATCGGGTTTTGTGCAGCCGGATTTTACAGGTAACTCCAGTACTTGTATTTGTAACCAGAAACTTGATTTTGTTACAGATTCCCACATTGAAACCTCTAATTTTGCAATCATACAAGCCTATTTTGGAAACAGTTTGGTGCAAACTGCCTCTCCTGCAAGCTGCAGCAAGTCTCAGCTGCCCATATTCACTCATAAATAATCAGGTTTTATAGAAATGAAGTATCTTGGTTTAATATTCGTTATAGGTCTATCTCGCAAGATGCTGCTGATTCCCAGGACATTTTAAGCTTTTGAGTTTTCCAGTGTTTTTTTTCTAAGCTGAATAAAGCCATTAATTTTTCTTTAGGTGGAGAAAAGTCAGTGCGCAAAAACGCTTTATCTGTTGGACATTTAGTGAGTAGCATGGTTATTTGCTCTCTTTTAAAAACAGATCCGCTTAGGCATCCTCAGCAAGCAATTAATCAAAGCTCCTATGGGAAGGAGTTTTGGAAAGGCAAATTATTGTTTCCCCTATAGTGTCTCTTCTGGTCCTGTAATCCAGCCGCACATATAGGCGCTACATGCAGAGCTGCAGACCAACAGTTACTGATTCTTTTCAAGGAGGCTTCTCTATACATTGATCATCCAGTATAGATCACGCTTATTTTTTCTATGAAAAGCTAAATGTTTGGGCTTGCACGCTGCTTTCCTGCGGAGTAATTTATTGCATCTCGCTTGACTTTCTGCTGCTCCCTGCTCCGTGCTTGGCTGCTGCTTAAGGTGCACGTTAACTCCGGCACCCGCAGCCAGCGACCCGCGGCCACTTCGGCTTAACCTTTTTTTGCAATTTTTGGGGGCTTTGCAATCGTTTTGTGCTTTGGCTTAACCTTTTTTTTTGCCATCTTTTTGGGGCTTTGCAATCGTTTTGCTCACTTGCACCTTGAGGTGGTTTTGTTTGCATCGTAATGAAGACAGAAAACAGCCCTAGGGGTGAAGTGTTTCAATACTTTAATTAAGGGTTTCGGATTCATATGTTCATTTTTAAACTGCTGACTCTTTTGAAAAATAAAACAAATACGTGGCCATGCTGTGCGGGTCGCTTCGCAATCCCGGTGGGAGAGTTTCCCTGGGTTTGAGGCTATATGGTGCCTCAGATAAGCCTCAGAACTGGCGATGGGAAAGCCACCAGGAGGGATGCGATGCCAAGAGGGGTTTTTCCATTATTTTCTGTGTATTTTGAACTCTCCAATCCCGGCTATTGGTAAGGCCGTAGTGGTGGGAACACATTCAGTTGTTCCGGGATTAAAAGACCAACAGGAGAAGCGTTTCAGCAACCTGCTTGCCCAGGACTCTGCAGACTACACTGTGAAACCCCTCCTAAACCTCCACATGCCCAAATTCATTGATCAAAAGTTGTGTGTGAGACGGTAGAAATTCCTTTCTTTAATATTAACAGCTCAACTCTTCTGGGGACCTCTATTCAGTTTGATGTCTTCAGTTCAAGATGTTTTTATTGCTTCAAGTGAAGAACACAGGAAAACAAAGCGAACTTCTCACCCAGGCCGAGCACCTTGCAGTTTTGCAGAGAGAAATGTTACCTGGGCTCTGGGCAGCTTTATCGTCTTACTAATATGATGAGATGAGATGCTTGCAAATCCATCTTCCCGAGCGTGACATGGGACCCATCCTGAAGTCTCAGGTCATCTTACAGCCCTTGTGTTGTACCTAGCAAGGTGGCTTTTTGGGGCAGAAACTGCTGTTTTGTGCAGAACTGGACACGGGGAGTCTGCAGAGATGGTTTTGCACCCATGACCCCCAAATTACCTGGTAGATTTTGCAACCTTTCCCATATATTTTCCACTATGGAGATTCTTTCCCCCCCAAAACACCTACTTATATATTTATATTTTTATTTTAGTCCTTTTTCCCCTACTTTTTCCACTGTGTTCATCTTTAAACAAACAGCCCCCTGCAAATAGGCACAGCCTTTTTATCGCTCTCATCCCATTGCGTTTTTCTGCTGGCCGCGGCGCGGTCGCCCGCAGGGCTTCCCCCCGAGCGCCCGCGCTTTCGCCTTTGTACTTCTGATTTCCCCAATTAAAGAGGCCGAATCTGTTTGTTGATTTGTTTGGTGGGAGAGACAGTTCTTTTCTTCAGCGAGGCCGAGAGCGTGCCAGGAAGACCCAGAAATCACGAACGTGACGTCTAATTGGGGCCGAGAGGGGGCTTTCTGGAAAAAAAAATACAGAATAAACAGAGTTTAATTAATAGACAGAAAAATAGGTAAAAGCGTGAGCAGTGGCAGGGCCAAGTCTCATCTTCTGGTGCTCACGCCCCATTTTCGCAGGTCATTTGTCGTCTCTGCATGGATTCTATTCTGTGATGAGCCAAGGACGGATCTATTGCACCGTTCTGGTAGGAAATGGGTTACGTGATCAAAGAAAGATAAATTAGGCCAGCGCTATATCCCATAAGTCTGCGTTTACCCCTATCTCTTTACATGAGGAAATCCACGTTCTCCTCCCCACCGGCCTCCCAATCCATCGTATTTTGCACGGTGCCTCTTTGGTCTTTAAAGCGAAGCTGGGATGATGCAGGTGGCTTGGAGAAGCAGCAGATGGACATGGAGATCCGCAGGGCAGGGGTATCTACGCACCCATCCTGCTCCCCATGCAGCGGAGCAGCAGCCGTCGCTTTTGCTCCTGCAAATCCTCCCCAGCAGCAACGAGTTTGGAGCAGAAACCTGAGTTTTTCAGCCCAAACCGAAGGGTGAAACACGTTTATCTCCCTCAAAATGCAGGTTTTGGTGCGTGTGGATCTTTTACGGTAGTCAGCAGCTTTCAGAGGAGGCTGCAACACTTTTCTACCCCTCTTGGCTATAAAATAACTGACCAAAAGGGTTTGCTAAGCGAGGGGGGATATTTCCTGCTTCTGAAATTTTCTCACTCTCCTGTAATCCTGAAAATAATACGCCCTCTCCGTATTTCCTGCTGCAAATGACAGCAGAAACTCATTAATTCATCTCGTAAAGAAATACAGGTAAAAATTACCCTCGTTCCCCCTGCCTTCTGCCTAGGGAGATGATGTGGCGTAGGAAATTGGATTGATGCTTGAAATCCGCGACACATTTCATCGCATTTGTGCTTTACTGACATAAGAAACACTGTTTGCATGAATAAGCCTTGCTCCGTGCCATGGCCATTGGGATTTGGGTCCCCTGTGTCCCTCCTCCCAAGGAATGCACCCTAAGAGACTAAGAAAAGGGGAAACTGAAAGAAGTGAAGGAAAAGGAGCACTCTGAGCCAAGGCGAAGCAAGGAAAAACAAATAAATAAATAAACAGAAGGCATCCGTCTGTCAGGAAATATCAAGTCAAGATCCCTGAGATTATTTTCGCCCTCCACGTGTCTTTTTCCCATGGTTTAATATATCTTTATGACGGGCAGTGTCAGGGAGGCTGAAATCTCAGGCTTCCCCATTGTATAGCTGCAGATGACAGAAATTCTGCAAGATAACAACTTTTTGGAGGACAACCGGTTTTTCACCTTATTTTAGGAGATCCATAGCTGCCTCCTGCCTCCTGGGATCATTATTTTCCATCAAGATGACAGCTTCTCATTTCAAAACAAATATTGTTCTTGAAAACATTGGTAAAATGATGCTTGGTTGAGTTATCTCCTCCAGTTCACATCAGTAATCGCTATGGATAAATTACATATATTAAAGAGTGGCAATGAACAAATTTGTAGCCAAATAAGCTTCCTGCGTTTGCATCATTAATTAAGCTCAATACCACCCTTTGGAATAAATCACTGCCCAAAATAAGCTGCAATATCTGCAAAATATAAATTATTGCCCATCTGTTTAGAGTCAGTTTTGATATGTTGGGTACAGCAACATGATATAGTTTTGCATGAACTCATTACATTGCAGGTCTCCTAAGCAAACACCGAAATTAAACCTGGGGAATTAAAAGAAGAGTAGGAGAAAGTGGGTTTTATAGAAAATCAATTAAAAATACATCTGGAAATAAAATTTTCTGTGCTCAATCTCGCCTTTCTGTCAGCTCGAAGTTTGCTATTACTTCAATGTATTTCTGTGCACAGATGCTCCCAGCAAACTGGACTACTCAGAATGACAATATTTGGTTTTCAGTATTTAACTAAAAAGAATAAAACAAGGAAATTAAGAAACAATAAGCCAAATTCTGAGCAAATTAAAGCAGTCTTTTTTTTGCTTCTGACGTTGTTGGAACGCATGAGTAGAAAGTATCTTCCATTTGAAAGAGCACCAGGAAAAGGTGTTCGTCTTACACACCATTTTTTTCTAAATCCTTGGATATTTGAATGAAATTTTTGAATGAATTTGAATTTATTTGAATGATTATTTTTTAATGAAGAATTAGCCCAATCCTTGTTTTGACTTTGGTTTAATAGTGATGAGGATGTTATAAAAAACGTATTTTGCAAAATCGTATTTTGCCCATTTTGCAAATGTCTAAGATGTGCAGTCCAGACCCAAACCTGAGCTCTACTAATATGTTAAGAGCTTTGATAGAAAGTTTGTGTAACTTTCTTTTCTCTTATAAGAATTTATGCTTAATCCTTCCAGCACATGGACTCTGGATAGGTTCCTCTTCTATATTGCACTGTACTCAAAAAAAGAAAAAAACAAATAAAAAACCCACCCAATATCACAATAAGAAGCAATCTTATTTTATCATGGTTTATGCTTTTCCCCTAGTGTCTTGCTGAGCTCTCCCATCCTTAGAGATGAGGAAATTGCTGTTTTCTGGGGTTTTTCTGCATGCACAAGCAGGTACCCGGGTGCTGCAGACTCTCCATCTCGCCCACGTGCCCCTGCAAGGTGGTTACGTGCCCAAAGACAAGCGCAGAGACATCTTTTTAAGACCTGAGCACATTTTTTGGCAGGGCACAGTGATAAATCATTAAATATTGATGTTCCTTCAACTCTTTGGGCTTCTTGTTGTATGTTTTATGGTTCTAATGCTGCTTACGAAATACCTCAAATGTTACGGTAGCTCCGGGCCCTAAAAAATTAATTTATTGTGTTTTATTTATCATCATAGAAAACCCTTTTCCTAGCTGTCTCCAGAAGGAAGCTGGAATATGTTCTTTTCCTTTTGTTAGCTCTGGAGTTCGCGGCTGGAAAACTGATGGGAAGCTCTGGGAAGCTGCCTGCCTTCTCCCAGCAATGAGATCTCTTGGAGGAGATTCCAGCCAATAGAGCTGGATAATTGGAGACTAGTTATAAAGTGTTGAATTGTTGCAACTTCCAGTGATTGCAATTTAAAAAAAAAAAACATATAATTCAGCACGTTTTGGGACTGTGTTTCAAAACTTGCTCCTCTGGTTTGAAGGATGGAGTTATTGCAAGGGAGATTCATATTTTTTCTAGCTCTCGACTTCTGTGTATTGTTTCTGCCAAACTTCTTTTGCCATGAAAGTCCCAACCGATCAATACAAACAACGGAATGTAATTGCCTCTGTGTTTTGGGGGGATTAAAGACACGTTCTACCAAAAGCTTATGAAAAGGCAGAAAATATTCTGACACGTGGACAAAATAGTAATTATTTTGTCTACTAGATTCCCCAAGGTCTACTAGATTCCATTTTCTAGGTGAATATTGTTGTATACAAAATAACATAACCCTCCATTTGGATAGTGTCCCTCTGGGCTATTTTAAGTATTTTTGAAATAAATTCATTGCTGGTTCTAGAAATCCTAACTTCATCCTGTATCCATGACTGCAGCCACCTGCATCATGGCTTGTACCAATATTTTTGCATTTTTTCCCTCTAATTAAGGACTTCTAAAACTTACTGAAAGTGAGCAAAAGTACATAGGAGCAAAAATATCCTGAGGTTGCTCTTGGAAAATTACCATTGATTTAGCACAGCAAAAGATTTTGAGGAGTAAAAAGACAAAACAAGGGCCTTGTAAGTAGATCTTTTAAGGGGTTGCCTGTAGGCTAAAGCATATGTTAGCCTGGGATGTGACTTTCTGCAGTGCCTCCGATGTCCCGTGTCCTGCCATTCCCTAGGCACATTCCCAGGTCCATCCCCAGCTCCCTGGTACCCCCTACTCTAAAGTGCAACTCAACTCTTCATATTTTTTCCCTGTGGGTGCATTACCTGGGAACAGGGGGTAGGAAAAATGAAAAAAAAAACTTTTCCCCAATGTTTTTTTTGCTCCTCAGGCTGCCCTTCAACCTTCAGCAACTCTTTGAAGAACCCTTCAATGAGAACGAATACAACGAATATTTCATATTTTAAAGGAAAGTATTTCTGAGTCATCTTAGGCTCCGTCTGTGACTCAGTTATGTAGGCAGCGAATGTTGAGGAAACGTCTCAAATGCCAGGCTGGATGTTGTCACAAACTGTGCCATGTCAAGGAAAAGCTCATTAGGACACGGCAGCTCTTGCAGAGCCCCTAGCAAGGTCCGGGTTCCCTTTAAAACATCATATAGCCAGAAAACTTCAGGTAAAATCTTGACAGCTTGTCTCCCTGCAAGAATGATTTAAAACTTAATCCGTCTTCCCTGATATACACTATTATTTGATTAAAAATGCCCCGCGGCACGATGTAGTCCGAACGCTGTGTCCACGATTTTCCTTCCACCGGCGTCTTGCTCCCGCTCCTGTCACTATTATTTGTCTTGATTTATATCTCTTGTCCTTTAACTTCTGGGCTCCCTAGATCAGCTCGAAGCTTGGCTGAGTAAAACCAGCTGCTCGACGCCTTTGTGCAGGGATATTGAAGTGCAATGGTAGATACCATCACAGCCAGGCAATGGGAGAAGGGTAGAGCATGGCAATTAGAAGGTCCCCTTTTCCCACCACGCTGCAGCAAACCCCAGGC
Source organism: Crypturellus tataupa (assembly GCA_034781795.1). NCBI lineage: Eukaryota > Metazoa > Chordata > Aves > Tinamiformes > Tinamidae > Crypturellus > Crypturellus tataupa. The sequence goes on along the minus strand of JAWLRI010000060.1, from coordinate 5,215,528 downwards.
TGATAGGGGAGGAGAGACGTGACCTAATGTTAGTTCTAGATCTACTAACTCTTAGACCTATCGCTTTTCTCTTGCTTATTCTAAGAGACACTTCTGATTTTCCAGGTCCCCGTCGTGCCATGGTCTCTGTTGCCACCAGCTGGTGCAGGGAGTTAGAGCTGCTCCCTGCTCCGTGCTCTCGCCATCCCCAAGCCAGCCAATTTCAGCATTATCAATGCTCTTCAGGTGTTTATCATGGGAAAACAGCTCGCTGTAAACACTTAGACATAAAATCCTGGTTTTTGTTTTTTTCTCAGTTATAAAAACCATCAATTCACCTTTCTTCCCTCCATATGCAGCAGCTGAAACAGCTTTGGTTTATGTTTACTGTCAATATAACTCAAAGCAATAATGTACCAGTCCCTTTGCAACGCTAGCCAAGGCATCAAAACGCTGAAACGTTACCAAAAGCTAAAGCAGTTCACGGCGCTGTTCTCTGCACCAAAAATATGTTTTATTTTCCTGCTTCTCTAGTCTTGATTTCCGATGGAAGAAAACAGATCTGTGACTTAGGATAGACTCTTTCAAGAGGAAGACTTTGCTTGGCTCTGCTTCACACTGGGAACAGCACAAAGCCAGACTGCGGCCGTGCTGTGCTGGAATACACCAAAGAGAGCACAGAAAGCAAAGAAAGAGGAGGGAAAAATAACCATTGGGAGATACAACTCCTCCAGCACCAGCATCCTTGCATCCCTTCTGTGCTAGATGCTTGGAGTCTTTCCTCCTCCCATGCCTAAATCCATGTTTCTTTGGGCTCAGAGGCTGAGTTGTTGCTGCAAGGACATAGATGCTGATCCAAACTGTTGGGTTTTAATCTCAATCCACCTAAGACAGCTCAAATGTTGCTACTGAGGCCTCTGCCCTCATCTGCTCTCCCTTCTCCACAGGCATTTGCATGCGGTAATAATTGCAAGTCCTCATCTTATTTCTTGTCAAAGATGGGAGTCACTTGATGCTTGAAACTATTGGGAATATGGGTAGAGCCAAGGGTAAGAGCTGGAGAGTGGTGACAAATGACCATCATAAAAGACCTATTTAATTTAGCCAGGGACTTCTCTTACTTTCTGGCTTTCCAGTTGCTGTAGAAACTAGGAGTCTTGGGAATTTGGGAACTGATAAGAACAAAAGTAGAGTATCTCTGTGATTGTCTCCTTGAATGTAACACAGCAGTATTGAGTTCAGGACCTTGATTCATTCTATCAAAAACGCATTACACTGTTCAAAAACCATTTGCTTGACTTTTTGATTCAACAAGTAAAGAGAGTTTCAGCAACGGTCAGGATAACTTCTGAAGTGGTAAGGAAGGAAAGCAGGTTTCAGCACAGCTTTCCTCATGTTTGGGACAAGAAGTCCTAAAGTCAGTAAATTTGGACACTAGATCCTGCTCTGACTGAGGATCTGCTGCCCTTAGAGGTATAGACACCTGGAGGGGGATCTATCCATGCCGAGGGATACTTTGGGAATAGGTGTATGATGGAGGTAAACCTTCAGCTTGGGATTTCCTTGCTCTGTTCCTGTGTTGGACTAAGCTTTCCAGCACTTGGTCCTCTTCTAGCTGCATAAATGGTTCTTTTGGGCAAGGAAAAAATCTCATTTTTTGTCCTGCATCTGCTAATCTCAGTGAGGGATGTACCTGGGCTTGCAGCTAGGCAGGAGGATGGGAGCTGCCACTGTATGACCTCATGTGCCTGGCTCTACGTTTTAGTGCATCACAGTTTTGGATGCCTTATTTTATTAGGAATTACACTCTTTAAGAGATATTGGCTGAAATTTGTATCATTTTTCTTCCTGTTAAGTTTGTCTTTGTGGCTGCCTTCGTGGGGAAAGGAGCTGATCTAGAGGTAGCATCTCCACTGAGCCCCTTGCTGCATGCTCTCCCAATTACTTATCATTTAATGGCAAGAAGAGCAGCCTTTTAGACCTAAAGTCACCTAATCATTGCAAAAATCTGCAGGGAGAAACCAAATACCTTGGGAATGGTACCTGTTGGCCTGCTCTATGGTTTAAAGTGCTCAGAAGTGCCCGGGAGAGGTGTCATCATGAAGATTAAGAGGAAATTTCCTGGGGCAAAATACTTGTGGGTCTTAAAGTGTTTTCTTTTCTTTCAGAAAATACATTTACCCGAGTGTTTCCCACATGGGCTGCAATACAAGTGTCAGTGCAGACAACAGAACCTTATACCTGGCACCAGGGGGTAAAACCACTTTTAGAAACGTGGGAAGAAGCAACGCGTCTAACCTCAGCTCCCTGGGCTCTATAAATCCTTGCCTTTTAGGCCAGACGTTCTTGTTAAAATAGTGATCACCAGAGCATGAAGCAAGGACCTTTCTTTACTTCTTTGCTTTTCCCTTCCCTTTATTTTCCTTTTTTTTTAAGTACCGTTATATCTATTTCTGCCTGCAGTGTTATCTCCTTGTCACTATAGTAACACGATGTTCCAGCCTCAAAAAAGCAGAGATTCAGTTAAACAACTATTATATTTTTTATTTTTAACTGCTGCTTGTGGATCATCCCCACCAAGGCAAAGAGACTAAGTGCATCTAGGAAGAAGCTCGGGATATTTTTGTTGTTCTCTTTAAGCAAAGTGTGTGCATGTCCCGCTTCCCCCTTGGAGCCCGGGAACCTGGAATGCTTCCTCGTAGGCAATATCTGGAGATCATTTTGTGAGTAATAACCAGAAGATTCCTTCTGCCATTAATTTCTTATATTATTTACACATTTTTTTGTGGTCCTGCCCTGCTCCACAGAGAAAGTATTTAATTTTCCCTCCGTCTTCAGCTCCAGCAAGTCCTACAGGTGCCCGGCAGTCCTGGGAGCTGGAGATGTTTAATTCTGGTTTATAATTGCAGCTGGAAACCTTCACATATAAGAACTGTTTGATGCTGCTGTCCTAATTTAACAGCTGGATGGGAAATAAATCAATATCATAAAGAGAAGGGAGGTGATGTACATTTTTTTTCCAGTGAGTTTTCCTGACTTTAGTACATCATCCTTTGCCAGACCAAATTAACACTTATCTGCCTTCAGTTCCTAATACTAGTAGTAATGCTGGAAAAACAGAAGTAAAGAATTACTTTTTTTCCCTAGGACCCAGGTGCCCATTGTAACTTGTTAATTGGGCATAGATTTATCTCCTCAAACTGCTGGTTTATGATTTAAAACTCTAATCTACCTCTTGGCACAAGCAGGGCCACCCGGAGCACCTTGCCCAGGATTGCGTCCAGGAGGGTTTTGAACATCTTCAGAGCAGGAGGCTTCACAAAATACAGATTTACTTTTGAAAATGCGTGTGCACCTGCAGCCAGAGGTGCTGCCTCCCCTTGGCAGCCCTTGAGTTGGTTTCATGGGGAAAGTGCTTGGGATTAAGTGGCTCTCAGGCAAGATCTGGTTTTGTCACATCATTTCTGTTAGTGAAGTTTGTCCTTGCTGAGATATTTGCCAAAAGCCAGATGAAAGTGTTGAACACTGCGAATCAGTATGGGTGCAGGAAAGCCTGAGGTGCCCAAATCGAGCAAAGGCCAAACTCCCAGATTAAATAATGTCAGAATTCAGACAAACCCCTGCTAAGAACCTGGGGGTTCGGGTTGTTCATTTCTACCAACACCAGAGCCCAGGGCAACGCAGCAACAGGCATTGATTTACTGGGGAGAAATTAATGAGAAAACACAATCAAACTCAACAGTCTAGTTGGCCTCTAATTGAACCTCAGCAAATACACCCTGCGAGCCCTGAATTTTCCCTTAGAGCAAGGAACTAGCGAGTCCCTTTGCTGGGAAGATCCTGGGGAAAAAGACTGTGACTCTCCGGTAAAACAACTCAACTTATTTCATAACTCTCTATGCCTTTTTTTTCTCTCTCATTCTAATGCAAAGTGCAAAGTTATAAAAAGCTAATTTACAGAAGCATGTCTGCTTTAGAGGAGCTGAGTTATAGAAACTATACAGAAACTAAGGCAGCAGCAAGGCTACAGCTTAGTTTCCATCGCAGGGACCCTTCGGTTTCCAGCCAGATCATGATTTTGTGGTAGACTCTCTATGACTGGAGAGTTTTCATAGTGTAGCAAGGCTGACTCCCAAAACCAAAGAAAAACACAGGTT
>JAWLRI010000060.1:5197603-5211292 GCA_034781795.1 Crypturellus tataupa | reverse complement strand
TAGAGCAAGGAACTAGCGAGTCCCTTTGCTGGGAAGATCCTGGGGAAAAAGACTGTGACTCTCCGGTAAAACAACTCCACTTATTTCATAACTTTCTATGCCTTTTTTTTTTCTCTCATTCTAATGCAAAACAGCTTGAAGCATGGTGAAAAGTTATAAAAAGCTAATTTACATGAGCATGCCTGCTTTAGAGGAGCTGAGTTATAGAAATTATACAGAAACTAAGGCAGCAGCAAGGCTACAGCTTAGTTTCCATCGCAGGGACCCTTCGGTTTCCAGCCAGACCATGATTTCGTGGTAGACTCTCTATGACTGGAGAGTTTTCATAGTGTAGCAAGGCTGACTCCCAAAACCAAAGAAAAACACAGGTTGTAGGTTAAGAAAACTTCCAATCCATTATGTAGCCCGCGGCCACACGTAATTAAAATGCTTAATTCGTCGTTTGAGAGCAGTGCTCTGCTGCGCAGTGTCATTTGCAGCCATCCTCAAGCCTTGACCTGGTGACATTCATCCATGCTTCTTCTCCCTCTTATAATTTCCTGTGCTCTTTCGCCCCTTCCCTAGACCCTTTTGACCTCTCCAGTTTCTTTTCTTTTCCTCCACGTCCTGTCCATCGCGTTTGCCAGATTCCTCTTACACTACCAGGAGGCAGAGCAGAAAAAAGCTTTAAACCCTGTTGTTTTACAAGTCTCTATGGCTCTGTAGAGACTTGTCTCTCTGAAGAGCCACTCTGAAGTCATCTGTGGCTTTTGGAGTCAATGTGAGAGCCAGTTTTCACTTTAGAAATACCAGGGTGACCCTCAGAATCATTTAATTCCCCTGGGAGGTCTCACTAAGGTACATTAGATATTTAGTGAGATTTCTCCTAGCAGCGCCAGCTTCTAGCAGTTCCTAAATACCTTTAAAATTCTGTTGCTTGATCCAATCCATTTGAATTTTCCTGCTCATTTCAGTTATTAGCTTATAAATTGTATGTTTTTTTTTCTTTAATTTGCAATATATATCTGCACATTTTGCAAAGAAGCTTCAGCTAACACTTTCCTCCTCTGTTTTTTAAGCACGTCGCCACTTGGGAAAGTCCGAGTGCTGGATTTGCAGAGGAGCAAACGCGGGAAGTAAAAGCATGAAGCATTGGGGTAGGCGAAATAAAAACGTCGTAAGGAACATAAACCTTAGCCTTTGGGGCACGAACCACACCCTAAAAAGCTGGAAGTAGGGTGAAAAAAATCTTGATTTAGTGGGAGCTGCACACCATTTATTAGATCATAAAGTTGCTGGAAATATTTCTTAATGCTGCCTCTAATATTATTTATGGTAGTTTGCCACATCCTGGCCTGAAAAGACTATTTTTTTTTCTGAAAACTGATCTTGTTTCAATTGAGAAACTCTTCCCTTCTAATCACCTCTCAGTGCTCATCACCATTAGGCACCAGGAGGCTCTTTTTGCTTCTAAAAGACTCCTGTCCTACCCTGACACTGATAAATTGAGGCCTTTTATTTGCTAGAATTCCAAAACAAGACTTGCCTCCCGTTTCTATGAAGGAATGCAGCAGCTTCTACTCTTCCTCTAAAACACTTTGGAGGAAGCACCATCCCTTGGGGCAAATTCCCCTCCATTGATCAGAGAAGCAGCTGCCACCGGTGGGAGCAGGTCCTGCTGCGGCTGCCCCTGGACAACCCTTGTCATTGCACCTGGCTGCATCTTCCCATAGGCTTAAATATTCCATATATATATTTTATGTATATATTTTTCTGTGCAATTACTTCAGTTGATTCTATCACGTTGTCAGGTCAGAGCAACCTGCAGTCAAAGAGTCTTTGGATCTCAAACTTCTTGGCCAAGGAGGAGAATCTGGTAGCATCAGTTAATGCTAATAAATATCTACAGCTGCATAGAAAGGATCTTGGAGAACATATTTATCCTTGAACTTCGTCTCAGACCACAGTCTGTGTCTACAAAGCGTGTTTTATCAGTAACAGAGATGAACCTGGCAGATGGGCACATGCAAAGGGAGGTTTCTGCTTCCTCGACAGGGGCATTTGCCATCTTCTTGCAGCAAATAGTGCTTTTATTTTAGGGACATACAACAAGTCAGTGCACAAGATGAAACAAAACTCTATCTTTTTCTTTCTCCTTCTTGTAATTCCCTACCGAAGAGCCGTTCTTGGAGTGATAGCTTGTTTTTCCCTCTAAAGAAGGATGAAAAATTGTATTTACAGCCAAGGTCAGGGCCTGTTCCCTGCCTTGCCTTGAGAGAACGTTTGGAGGAAAGGAGATGAGAGGCTCCCCTGTTCATCTTCGCTTTTTGTGCTTTATTTTCCTTAGTCTGCTGCCCCCATCTCTTAAGGACTCCGATGTTCTCTTACATCACTTGGTTTTCTAAGAGCCTTCCCCGCGTTTCTTGTGCTGTTAGGGATTTTAAAGCTTGAAAGGGCTGTCAAACTGTGTTCCACAATAAATACTCTCTTCTGAATTAACCAGAAGATACAGGCTCTTTTCAGTAACTTTTTTTTTTGTATTTTTCTTTCTTTCTCTTTTCTAATTACAGAAATTATTTCCATTATTGCATTATTCCAGCAAAATAACTTGAATGTATGCTTGCTTCCAGGACAATTTGGCTTCCGTGAGCACATTCCATGTGTTAGCTCATATTAAACATATTAAAATCCAGTGACTTTGCAGCAGCGAGAGAGCACTGTGGCATTTGCAACAGAGGAGATTTATAATGCCATTTAAATACAGCATTTAAAGCTTGACTAATGCGTCCATTTAAACGCTGGTGTCGATGATAACCCTTTGCTGCCTTATCTGTATTATTTCCTCTTCTGTGCTAAACCTCGTCCCCAGCAAGTTGTTTTAAACTGATGTGCTGCAATCTGGGACCTCTGGTCACCTCGGCGTGTCTTGGTGCACAAAACCAGGGTGCAGGGAGCGTTGGCGATGAGTAACTACCACGATGGTATCAGAGGTGGGACGGGACCTCCTTATCTCCCACGTTTGCAGGGGACAGATGGAGATGGATGAACACGGGTTGTCACTTTGCTTCTCATCAACCTCCTCAGCTCTATGGTAACGTGCCTGGCCAGGAAAATCACAATATATGGGCTGCAAAATGTGCTTGATAAATTAGAAGCTGTCGTTTGAGGGGTGCTTGCCAAGCAGCTATAGGTTTAGAGACCTATAGAGTGGGTGCAGGTCTGTAAATGGCACTTTTCCCCTTCTCCAAAGAAATTGTCTGTAAAATGAGCTTCTGAACCGCTCCATTAAAAAAAATCCCTCAGTTTTAAATGAAAGCATCAATTTGCAAATCAAGATGATGTTCAGGCTTTGGAAACCCCATCAAGAAGACAAGGCTTAAAATATCCCTAAGCAAAGAAAAGGGTAAAAAGCATTCAAGATGGAAAAAAAAAAAAATGCAAGTAAAAGATTTAAGCATAAAGGCAGACATCTCCACCTCTATGTGAGATTGGAGGACATGAATCCCGTAAACTCTCCGATTGCAGGAGAAGGCCCTGGAGAGAAGGGATCCACAGGGCTTTGAGTTGCACCATGCACTGGGAAAGGGAGAGGGATTATTTTAAACCACGAGGGATCATCCTGCAATGCTTTACAATATATTGTGCTTTTCCTGCTAAGCTTGTAAATATTTCCAGTGCTACCTGGAATGTGTCCTCATGACTGAGCTGTACAAATGTGGGCAAACAGGGAATTTGGGAGTAGAGGGCACTTAGACTTTGCTTTTTCCCATACCAAGGCAACTGCCTAGAGGAGACTCCCTGGTAGTAACTATGTTGAGAGAACTAGTATGGAGACTGGCTGAAAATATGCAAAAATATTCTGGAAAATTGTTGCTAAAACAAGAATTCCTCTTGGGCTGCTCTAATCTTCTCTTTCAACTAAGCTGGGGAAAGGAAGAGGGGATCAGCTGAGGATATTGATCCCCATCTGTTTGTGCTCACAGGGTGAGCACTGAGACCCACTGCATTGTCATGTTAATGGGCTCACAACCCCATCCCAGCCCCTGAGCCAAGGAAAGTTCCCGCTTTTTCCTACTTCCAATTGCATGGATGCAGTTCCCAGCCCAGCGAGCTATAGAAGCTAAAAGTGGAGAAGAGCGGATGGGTTTCAGTAGTAGTTTCCACCCTCTACGTTGGGAAGAACATAAAAACATGGAAAAGGGGTTGACAAGGGAGTGTAGATTGCTACGGGGTGCAGAGCCACCGCTTTGGATATCAGCACCAAAATATTGGCCCTGGAGGACTCCTTCTTTCTTATTTCTGGATACAACGAGGTCTTGGATCCTACCCGCACAGGGAGTTCAGATGCTTAAAAGAAATTTATGACATGGAGTATTGACAAAACAGCCATAGGAGAGGTTTAGAATTCCTCTCCCCAGTTGTGTCTCCATCTCTGACAAGCCCATCTCTCTGGTCAGTCCCTTGTGCCTGGCTCTAACTTATTTTGGAAGGTGTATGAAATCGCTGGAAGATTTACTGCCTCGGTAACACATTTTACACTGTATTTTATTGGGTTTAATCCATGCGTTGACGGCAAGGAATTTCCTTCCTGATTTGCTGAGCACAGGTTCATTAGGTCTCACTCTTGAGCAACTTAATGGTGTGCACAGGGCAACAGCAAACGTTGTCCACCCCTTGCATGGATTTTGAATATGTTTATCTTATTTTTTAACCTGTGGAATATAAAAATACACATTAATGTCTGCACACATGCTTGTTAGAGCTAGGTATGTGATGAAATATTTTTACATTGCCCTTGGAAATTCTTTTTGGGCTATTTCCAACTTAGGAAGAATAATTAATAACTTCTATAGGTACTTCAGGTGTTGAGGCTTTTTTTGACAGCAAAATGCTACATGATGGGACTCTGAAGCACAGGAAATAACATAATTTTATTAACTATATATATTACTTTTCCTAGCCATGAAATCTCAGGTGTAAAAACTTAGGCTTCAGAATGAAGGTTGACAGGGCCTCTATAGGGGCCATGCACAAAGACGCAGGTTTCGTGCATGACCACATGAAGGCAACGTCTGTGTTGAACCCAGAGCAAAAAGTTAAGCTGCAGCGTTATTAAAGTAACCGTTTTTTGCCCTTGAAGTGCCTGCAGTTGGGATCTCACCCATCTTTGGTGCATTTGCAGCCACAGACGTATTGATGCCTGCAGAGGCAGCGCTGGTGCTACCAAGGGGTGCCCATTGCACTCTCTGCAGTCACATCCTTGTTCCAGGAGAGGCCCTGTCCCTGCTCCTAGCCCTTCATCACTCCCTTGTCTTCCTCCCGGGGGCTGGCATGCTGTAAAGAAGAGTTTTTACCTATTCTGTGCGCTGCCTGTGACAATTTAGTGCTGTTATTGCATGGGCAGCTAAGGAAGTGCTTGCTCTTTCTCACTCCTTGGTCGGAAATAAATAAATAAATTACTAAAAGGAAAAATAAAGGAGAGATATTCCAGCTGGGAAGGTGGTTGCTGCCCTCTTATGGTTTCCTGGGCAAACAGCTAGGAGGAAGGTGGAACAGCAGCAGGGAGCAGCCGCGTGCAGGGCTGGCGCATGGTGCTGCACAGGCTCAGCAGAGCAAGGTGATTCCAGGTATTCCAGGTATTCCAGCTAATGCTGCTCTCGAGAGCTGCCTTTTCCTTGCTTTCTGGGCCTGTTTCCTCTAGGAGAGTTTTTTGGGGCTTTTTATCTAACATGGAATATTTCAATGCATGCCCACCCCGCTGGCTACCTGCATCACTTGTGCCAGATCTGGTGATCAGACGATTTCCAACAAAAAGCCTCCTGTATCTGCCTATATTTTGGCAGCAGCTCATGCCCCTGCTCAGGATGGTCTCCACAAGCAGCTGTACGCTGGGTACCAATATTGCTTTGGGAATGTTGTCCCTCCAGCTAAATTCAATGGGGATGATGTGTGCCAAGGTCTGCTCCGTGCCCTTGTCTGCCTCTGCCTTGCTGCCTTTTGCAGCCAATTTTACAGATTTCACAAATTGAACCACATTGGGCACGTACATATCAACCAGTGTGACCAGTGTGACTACTGCCCAGCCCAAAGTACCTCCCGGAGGGGCTCGTCCTGGGCATCTGTACCCCTTGGTGCTGCGGGCAGCATTCCCAGGGCCAGCCTGCGAGCCAGGCTGTGACTTTAAAGCAAATGCTTTAAAGCGTGAGTCACGCGAGGAAGGGAGGAGCTGTCGGGTGACACATTTCACTGCCACCAAGCCTGCTTTTCCAGTTCAGGCTGTATTATTTTATCACTGATTTTTTTTCCCCACTGTGTGGTAAAATGAATAACTTTGCTTTTAGCAAAGGGAAGACACCTGAGCTGCAGACGGTGCAGTCCTGTAGGCAGGGACTAAGGCAGAGCTTAGTTCTTCAAAGCTGCATTTGGGAACTAAATGCATGCACCAGCACAGTGTGTCCTGCATGATGCAGCCACGCGGTGCTCGTGGGCAAACACTTGGTTTTAACCCCAATAGTTTGCTAATAACTGCAGTGCTCTTGATGCTGCACTTGCTTTCGAGCATCGATTGCGAATTCCGACAATCCTGCCCCAAGCGGAGGATTTTTGATAGCACAAGAGGGGTGATCCCCAGTCCGAGGCGCTGCCGACGTGTCTCTGTGCCCGCTGCTCATTTCTGCAATAACCTGGTTAATACCAGGACCAAAACGCTGGTGTTTGCACGCTCGGAGGGGTGCTGCTCAGCGCTGCCTGGTCCTAATGCTGCAGACAAGCTCCGATTTCCTCCGAATGGAGGATTTTTCAGGGATAAGGCCTCTCTATGGCCTAAAGTCACAGCTCTCATGAAGGTGTAAAATTGTGCTCAATGAGCGCTCAACATGGCTCTGTTCACTGCAGAGCCTGGTGGGCTCACGAGGGCCAAACCACTAGGAAAAGGGAAACTTCTTTTATTTTTTTTCTTTTATTTTTCTTCCCAAACACTTGCCAGCTGCGATGCAGCCCCGAGCAGAGAGGTCAGGGCCCTCTGGATGGTGTCCCAGCCTAGTTCCCGCTTGGAAGCTTAGCGGGAAGCAGCTGCTTTTGCACCATGAAGTTACCTGGGGGCTGTGTCAATTTTGTTTTTTTGGGCTTTTCTGCTCTAAAATGCCCTTTCTATTGCGGTCCCCTCCCACACAGCTCCTCACTCAACCCCCTGCAAACCCACCACCCTCCCACTGGGGCAAAAGTCATGGTTTTGGAGCAACCTCGGGAAGAAAACCAAAAAAAAAAAATAGATTTTTAAGAGCCAGGAGCTTCATGTTAGAGGGGACTGTTTGCATTTTCTGGCTGTGCTGCAACCCGGCGAACGTTTCTGCAGCCACAGCAAAGCTGGGGGCACTTGGCTGGGCACCAGCTGCGCTGCTGGGTGCAAAACTTCCAACATTGAGCTGAAACAGCAGGGAAAAGCGTCCGCAGGCAGCGTTCCCGTCACCGGCGCAGAGTGAATCACGACGCCTGTTTTATTGCCCCTCTTTGACCCTCTTTGATTTTTAACCTGCAGCTTTGCCTCTCTTCCTGGTCCTTCATCCGAGCTGCTGCACCGGGCAGTGCTGAGCAACACGGCGAAGGGAAGGGAAAGGGAAACTTGCATGGCAAAAAATTGATATTCCAGATGTTGGGAGGCAGGAGAGGCCTGTGACAGCCTCGTGCGGTGATTTTGGGGATGCTGTGACGTGTGGCCTGGCCATAGCTTCATGCAGGGACGGTCACACTCGCCCGCTCCTTTCCAGGACCAGGATGGAGCTCAGCGCTGGGGCAGCTCCGGGGCTGGGTATGCTCATGAGCATCCCCCACACATACTATTTATTAATTAATCTGCAATTATTAATTCAAGTGGACCTGAAGGTGACAGATGTGGCCACAAAACAGTGCTAAGGAACCCGAGCGATGACCTAAGGCCGCTTGCAGGGCCACCACGCCTGCTCAAGGTGCAGCTTTGCAGCGTCGCTAATGACACCAATCCCGAGCCTATAAATAGGCTGGGAGAGGACTTTGTCAACGTTGCTGCTAGTTAATAATTGCCCATGCTGCTCCCGGGCTCTTTTCCACCTTGCACGGGTCATTCCCATCCTCCTGCTGCCGGAAGAGCCCGGCTTGGGCTTGCAAGAGGGCAGGAGGGGACCCCTATGCATGGGGGGAGCGATAGCAGGGAGGATTGGGGGCCAAAGGAAGCATTCCTGCCTCTGGGAGCATTGCTGGACCTCCAATATTTCTGGCATTTGCACTATTTGGTCCTTTATGACCCAAATTATGTACAACCAAAAGGGTCGCTTGGGCCTTTGGACCCAAGGGATGAGGCAGAAGGGTCCTCGTGTGGCACCCGTGTTGTGTCTCCCTGTGTTTGGAAAACCCAGGATCTGGGAGATGGGAACAAGGGACAGTGATGGGGGACGGAGCAGAGCTCGTCCCACACTGCACTATGGAGGCTCCGAGTGTCCCTGTACCAGGCCTTGGCTCCTCCAGCAAATCCTTCCCAGAGATTCCCTGGAATCAGGAGGCGCGCAGGATTCATCCCTCCCAGGAGGAGCAGACTGAGTAGCTTCTGTTTGAGGCATCCATGGAAACCTATCGGCATTGCACTAATACCCAACATTATAAAGGAAATCAATGTGCTCCGGAGACGCGATAGGCTATTTTGTTAATTGAACTATACGCGCAGCTTCAATCTGCAAAGGATTGGCCGTCATTGCCCACATAAATAGTCCCTTGCTGTCGCACGCTCTTTTCAAGGGGGAATCGATATCCTCAAAACAGAATGACATCTTTGGGTGCATTCTCAATGGGTCTTTCCTGCTCTTTCTTCTTATAATACCTCGCGTGGTCATAGAAATATATGATGATAATAGTGGCAATGTTCAAGAAGATGATGAGCAGCATGATCCAATAGGAATATCCATACGTGTTTTTCGAATTCATGTATGTTGTCGGAATAGCGTAGCAAACCTCGGCCAGTTCTACGGAGAGGCCGTAGTTTTCCACGTTCACAGGAAAAAGGATCAGCACTAGAAGCGTGAGGATCCCTAGAAAACACAAGCACCGATGTTAAAGGGGGAAATGCGATATTATTTATGTAGCTTCCTATAAGCAAAAGGGTTCTGGCTGAAGCAGCTGCAATGCCTGGACTAGAACAGAGGAATCTGCCATTTTTCTGTTAATAAAATATGAATATAATTAAGAAATGTATCTAGCAGTATCTGGCATATGTTGTGACATAAGTAGACGTGCCAAAATTAGTGGATTCACATTGATTTTTCTTAGATAAGGCTATTTAATGTAGCTTTTTTGCTGCTGATGTGCATAATACCTTCTCGCTTTTATGTGTTTTCATGGTGCTGACAGAGGTACAAGTGTTGCACATCAGTGAAAATATTTCTTTTCCTTCCCCCCAGGTACACTGTCCTACAACCAGTTCTGCTGGAACAGGCTCTGGATTTTGCAAGAAGGACACGGTGTCATTGCCAGCTCTCTGGTGTGAAAATTAAGAGCCTTCAAGATACAGCCACGCATCAAGCAGTGCATAATTTTTCCATGCAGATATGCCCCTGGTTAAATAAACTTCCAGGTCAGAGCACTTAATGGGGTTGTATGAAGAAGCCGTAATACTCCTTCGATGCGTGTTAGTGCTTCCACTCAGCCATCGGGCGCCTTCAGAGCAAGTTTCCTGGGTGCCAGCCCAGCATTAGAGGGAAACGTGACCCTCTTGAGACATCCTGAGCTCTCACTGCTTGTTTTCAGACACAGAAATGGGTCTGAGTATCCACCCTGATTAGATGCTACCGGGCAGATGTGCTGTGTAGACAACCCAGGGCCATAAAGCAACAAATACCACAAAATAGCAGGATTTTGAGTGGTGATGGAGATTCCTAGAAAGCCTAGAATTTGTCCCATGGTCCTACCCAACACTTGTATTTTTCTGCTCTGTTTTAATCTTGTACTTTTTCAGGTTATTCTGCTCTTCTTGGTGTGCAGCACCGTGCATTAAATGATATTACAGCTGTTGGGCCCTTTTCCCTTCCATTTTCGCTGCCGGCTCTTCCTGATTGATGGCTTCACTTAGAGCAAGGAATACAGATCTAGCAGCACTTAACAGGCAGTTCTCAGGTATCCCAGCAGACACGGGTTTGAAAACCCAAATTGGCTGCAAGAAGGCTGCTTTTCCAAAGGTTTCTCTTTATAAACATTAATTTCTTAATTAATCTGGGAGAACTTTATATTCCTGCATGGGGTGGGTAGGTGGTGAACAGTGAGAAAGCTCTGGTCATGGGACACTGCGTGGGCTTCATCTTCTTGGACTCAAGCATCTCTAACTAAGCAGATATTGGATAGAATGGGGCACATCTAGGACTTGATCTGTCCTAGTTTGGGCTCAATCTGTCCCAGTTTGGACTCAATCTGTCCCAGTTTGGACTCAGTCTGTCCCAATATGGATTCCTTTTCCTGCCATGAAATGATTCATGCCGTAGACACGGCCACAGACGAGCCATGTCCCTGGCAAGGGAGCTGGTCCCACCTAGGTCAACACTGCATGGTAGCTCCACGCACTGGGTCTGTGCGTGCCAAGGCCGTGCCCTGCGTGGTGGCCCGCGCTGGTGACTCACCGTTGGTGACGTTCCAGGTGTAGACGCCGACGGGCCCCAGGAAGGTCTGGTAGGGATTGCTCACGACGTTCATGCCCGTGAAGCCCGCGCTCAGCAGGGAGCTCAGCAGCGCCAGCACCAGCAGCACGATGATGGCCACGGTGGTGGCCCTTGTTTCGCCATTCTTAAGCGTGTCGGCGACTGGAAGAGAGGAGCTCCGGGTCAATCATTAACCCGCACGGAGCAGGTTGGACGAGGAAGGGCTACGCGCTCCGGTGCCCTGGGATAGCCCACGCTTGGGGACTGGTTGCGAATAAAAAACAGTGACGGGAGATTTGGCTTCATGGAGAAACAAACGGGGACCTGGCTGATGGCTGAACTAGTGCTCATACCCTCATAAATAGCAGTAGAGGTGGCTCGTGCTCCCCTCTTTTGAAAGGAAGGAGCCTCTATGGAGATCACACATGGCCAAGATGGGCATCTTCACATCCAGCATCCCAGCGCCTTCCCCTTCGGATCCACGTGTACGTGGAGAGTGGAGTCTGCTGGGGTTTCTATACCGATAGGCACGGATCACCAGAGATGCTCGGCACAGACAGCCAGTCCCACCAGGACTCTAACCAATTTGACTGTTTTTGCCTAAATCCCACAAATTGGTGAAAATGCCTTCACGCTCTACTCCAACAGCCCCCTGCAAGGAGAATTTCCTTCCTGGGCTGCTTTAGGACGAGGCTGTTACTGCAGAGCTGCTGGTGCATAAACTGGAGAAATCGTAGCCGTAAAAGTAACACTAACAAAAACAATAAGCAGCTATAAAAGGGAAAATAAGCGCTCATAGCTGAAAGCAGAGCTAGTGAAAAGAAACGAGCAGAGCTTCCTCCTCGTTTTATGTGTTGTCCTGGGGAACGGAGATCCATTAACTGCTGCTCCGGAGAAGGAGGCAGTGTTACCTAAACTAAATGCAAATTTAGGGAGCGGGGAGGCACTTGGGAGATGCCACTAAGTTAAACGGGAGCCCAGCCCCAGCTGCCCTCTGCCCTGGCATCGCCCGGGTCCAGAAATAAGGAAATAAGGAAATAAATTGTCTGCATTTGAAGGCAATGGGTTTGTGCAGCTTTTCCTCATCCGCCTTCCACGATTTTATCACCCAGAACATCTCTGGACTTAGCTGAACCTATTGCACCTATTTTACTCCCTAACTCATCTTATTTGTTCATCTTGGACAAAACCCAGGGCAGGAATCTGAGCAGCCTCCCCTTGTTGCAAGCAGCTTGAGGCCTTTCCAAGGACCTGCAGAAAATGCTGGGTTGGTGCAGGCGGATTTTTATTTTCCAATTAAAGAAGTGGTCCATGTGTGAACACAAGGTGTACAGAATAGCTGATCTGCTCGAACACACTCTGTGCAAACCCACGAGCAGATAATCCTCTCCAATCGGTAAAACGATGGGGTGAAAGCAGAGTATTGATCCTCCTGTATCATCTCTTTGTCTCCAATCATCCTGAACTCTTCTTCAATCAGATTTAATTCCCCAAACTTTTACCGACTTGACCGTGAACAGCCCCAAGCTCCCAGCCTGGAGGTCTTATTTTCTAAGCGGCCTTGACAACAGGGCCTAGGATCACTTATGAGTCATATTTAATTATAATTGCATCTCAAGGACGAAAGTTATTTATTAGAAGTTATTAAATAACTTTTAATTTATTCCAGGCTACTCTGCTCATCTCCATGGCCTCCAGTGTAGCCGTATTGATTTATTACCCTATTAAGTTCATTAATAGCAGTCTATCATAAGAGGCTACCTCGATTAGGTGGTTCATGCTCCGTAAACCTGCAGAAACTCTCTTCCTCCGTTCCCCTTTTATCTTTATGCTTGGAAATTTCTTTCACGGGCGTCGTATCCAATATAGCAAGTTATCGTCTCTGCAAGGGCTTTTCCCAATCTACTTGCCTATTGCCATTAATGAAAGCACCAGTGTAAAATTGGTTCCTTTTATCTCGGATATAAATGAGCTTAACCGCGGGAGAGGGGCAAATCCCTATTTCGCCTCTCTTTAAAGCCTGATTTTCTTGCAGCAGCTGCTGAAAGCAGCTAGAACCCCTAAACCCTCCCGTTTTGTTCCTCTCTCAATGGTTTATAGTCAGAACTGAAGGGATGTTTAGTAAAGGACAAGCACAGAGACCTAAATTTGGAGAAGGAAAGAAAAGGGGGGCAATTCCCCCATAAAATTCCATGTGTGTGACCCGTGCAGAGGACACTTTCCCTGCTGCCAGCTCTGCGAGCGCTTCTCACTAATTGCAATTAAAATCCGGGCGAGGGCTGTGCCAGCGCTCCTGGCGCTGGATCCGACCCTGGAAAACCAGCCACGGCCCGAGGCAGCGGGATGCTCAAAGGGGAAAACAAAAGGGTCATTTTATTTGTCCTGTGCCATGGCCAGCACATACATAAGCCACGCAGATAAACACCATGTAGACCTAAAGCACGATGTTTAATTACGCAGTGAATGCAGTGCAAGTTCTGGAAGGTGCATTAGATTTGGAACACTTTAATGAGAGGATTTTTTTAAATTTTCTTATTTATTTATTTATTTATTTATTTATTTTAATAAAAAGAGCGTTTTTCTATTCCGTAGTGATTTTGAAGCTCAAGCTCTTGCGCACAAAGTTATTATTTTATGCAAGCCCCTTGCTCGGAGCTGCACGCCGTTGCGGTGAGTGCTCCGTGGCCCTTCGGCACTTAGTTTTTTGGCTCTTATCCTCATCTCACCCAAATTCCCCAAGGAAATTGTGGTTGTTTGTGTGCCCGGGGCCCTCTCCTTACCTTGGAAGGCGCTCTCGGAGATGTGCAGTCCGCCCGCCACCGTCTGCTCGCAGACGCCCTGGAAGAGCCCGTAGGTGACGGTGAGGGTGACGCTCACGGAGGAGTTGGCCCCGGCGAAGCCGATGTCGCTGGTGACCCAGGAGCGCGTGGCGAGCGCCACGCAGAGCAGCACGAAGGAGCCCGCGCTGCCGCAGAAGGCGCCGCCGAACAGCAGCGTCTTCTCCCGCGACGGCATCGCTCCGGGGACCCGCCGCCGCCGCCGCCGCCTGGCATGGGCG
>JAWLRI010000060.1:5134572-5193981 GCA_034781795.1 Crypturellus tataupa | reverse complement strand
CTGCTGCGGCGGATGCTCGGGGAGCGGAGGAGGATGCTGCGCGGGCAGCGCCGTCCCCCGTGTCCCCGCAGCGGCCGGGGCTTCAGGGGGCTTCCCGGGGCCCTCGCCGCCCTCCTCGTGGGTCCCTGCTCCCACAAAACGCGTCCGCTGGTTGTAACGTTGCCGTTCCCTCCGTGCGCAGCTTGGTGGCTCGTGACAAGCCGCGTGCCACGCGCTGTGGCGCGGGGACCCGCAGCAGAGCCCGTCGCGGGTGGCCGGGGAGCGACGGCTGAGGCCGGAGGACGGGGGATGTTTCGCGTGGACGCGGCTGCGTGTGGAGAAACGGGTGTGCGGGGACCCGCGCCGTGCCATCCTGCCCCTACCCGGCGCTCGGTGGCTAAAAGGGCCCTTGGGAGCTCTGTGAGGATGCCCAAGAGCGGCGTGTCCGAGCGGAGGGGATTGCGGCGGTGCCTTTGGGTGTCTGGGCCCGTTCCCGTTAATCGGGTTGGCGTGAGGTAACGGGGCTGCCCCTCCATAGGCGTCCCTGCTCCTCTCTAATAAGCAATAGCTCCCGTGGGCTCCAATATCTTAAATAATGCTTATATAAGACGCCTTTGGAAGATATACACTTAGAGATATATATCTTCTTTTGTACAGCATGTCTGAAAATGTGTGTGAATTAGAGCTGAAGTGAGATGTGGCTAAGGGAAAGGTCGGCAGGGACCCGGCTGCGGTGAGTTATTGGGCTGCTGGTACCCGCGTTGCCTCTTCTGCGTTATGCACGATACGGGACGTGTTTTAATGCGTGCGTGCAGTTGTGCTTTATAATTCAGTTTTCTTGGGGAAAGTGCAATACTTTCATCAACGATGCCCTTCAGGATCCGTTGTTTTGGCTGCAGAATATTCCTGTGGGAGCAGGAGCAATAGGCGGGAGCTGTTTCAAGGGGGTGATGCCCTGCAGTACAGCACAGCGTGGGTTGTGCATCAGCTCCAAGTTCGTGAATGGTTGGGGTTTTCTTCAACTCTGCTGCTCCTTGAATTTGTTTTTTTTTTTTCCTTAAAATAATGTTTTTAATCTGAAATAATTTACCCAGAAAACTTGGCTAAAGTGGAAAGCTGTTGCCGCTCAGTACAGCGTCCCTCATTGGGGTATAAGAAGAGCCGCTGTATACAAATATAAATATATATAGCTTGTGCTAGGGCCACGCTTTTGCAGAACGAGGAATGAAAGGGTTTGCATCCTCTGTTTTAAGGGATTTGATCCTCTTGTTTTAAGGGATTTGGTGCAACTCGGGTAATATCTGAGCTTTTTTCAAATCCCGATTTGGATTTCTTAGCTGTGTGTAATTACACTGCACAGCATCGCTTGAATTACCGCAGCTCGGAAATAAGTATTTTCTCTACCCTTCTTCATTCTTCTGATCTCGTGCGACTGGGCAGAGCTTGTAGCGTGCTATGGGGAGGGAAATCCTGCGAACCCGCCGCGGGGCTGCCTTTGCGTAAACAAGTTCAAGTGATATATGTGGGTCTGGTTAAACACGAGCATCAGCTTAAATGGATTCCCCTTATCACTTTGTTTGCAGTTGTCAAAAAGCTCATTAATTTCAAGCCAAACTACCTGGCTTGATGTCTCAAATGGCTTTAAAATTACCCAAGGGCTGATGAGCGCCGGGAAGCTGAATTAAAACACCTCCCCAAGGAGGGTATATGGCCACAGATCCAGCACTTGAGGCTAATCGTTTTGTCCCAGGCTAAACTCCTATTTCTGGACCCTTTCTGCTGCCCCCTAAACTATTGGGAAAGGGTTTTATATTGCTTTTATTTATTTATTTTTTGGTGCGTGGGGGAAAACTTCAGTATTTCTGGGAAGCCAAGTGAGAAAAGAGGTGCAAAGGGGGAACTATATTTAAGTGGTGACCTATTTGCAGTGCTCATCTCAAACGATTAAAAACCCCAGCCTGTGACAGCGTGACTTGGAGATAATTGGTACCTCCAGCACGTGGGATTTCCAGAAGACAAACTCCTTCCCCCTGTAATTCTCTGCCTGTGATAAAACACTGCCTGGTGCCAGCTGCAGCAGGAGCTGCAGGAGAGCTCTTGGCAGCCAGATTTTTCACTTTCTTTTTTCTTTTCCCCTCTTTTTTCTTAATGGCTTTGATAAGCAAACCGAGGAGGTTATTTAAAGCGGAGCGCGTGTGACCCGAGATGGTGCTGGAAGAGCCTGGGAATTGCTGTCCTCTGCTGAGCTCCCTGTCCCTGCAGCTTAGCCTGATTTACTGGGATGTGCGCGAGGAGAAACTGGAGCGCGTCCTTGGGAGAATCACCTCGTTCTCGGCACGCTTCCCCTGCCCTGGAGTTGGGTTTCCGAACGCGGCAGCTCGTGCTGCAAGGGGAGAAGCTCGGTGCGTCCCGAGGGAGGTCACTGGTTTCCAGCATAATTCCCCAAATCAGCGTTGGTGCCTCAAAGGGTTACAGGGAGGTGGGAAAACTCCCGTGTCCCAAATCACGGAGCTGCATGGAGCTTGAGTCTGGTTTTTGGGATGTGATGGATGGCTTGGGACCAACATGGGTGCTTCTCCGTGTGTGGTCTGATGTGTGGCCTGGGAATCCTGGTGCATTCCCATTGGGAATGATGCCTCGCATGCGACCAAGCCTTGCATTAGGGGACTCATTTTGCTTCCTGAGCGATCCTCGCATTCAGCGTAAATAAGGGCTTGAAATGAAGCTGCACTGCTGCTGCCCACCGCCTACTCCAGGGAGAAAGAGGAGGGAAATAAGTTCATCTTGGCAAATTCCCTCTGGAGGAATCGGAGTGATTTTAATAAGGATAAATAACAGATTGCAGCGGGGAGGCGAGACCGGCTCTTGCAGCAGTCGCTTAGTGAGTGCGAGCTCGCCCGGAGCTCGCAGCGCACTTAGACCCCCGCGTTTTGGGCTTGTTGGAGGTGACTCCGTAGGCATATGCGGCTGCGGATTGCTGGAGCAGGTCCTGGGGAAGCTCCTGCACCACGTGGCCGCGTCCCTGGAAGCTGCAGCCGGAGCGCTGGAGCGTGGGAAAGGAAGGAACTGGGATGGCCGGGCCGGCAGGAGCGCGCAATGCTGAGCGAGACACATCTCGGGGGCTCCTACAGGCTTCAAATTAATACTAATTTCCAAGTCTTTAATGACTTTTATTAAACGTAATCTCCTTGCTCAGAAAAAAAATCTTTTTTTTTTTCTTTTTCCTTCCTCTTAGGGCTAAAAATACTTCCCCGAAGCCGTCTGTAACTCAGACGTGCTGCAGTTCTCCCAAATACGCCCGCTCTGCTTGGAAGGGATTAGCTGGATTCTGATCTTCACCCAGGATCTCCCTTGTTTAATTAAAAACCCTCTCCCAGCTGTGCAAAGCAGGCAGCCGAATGCTGCCAGCGGGGCACGTGCATCCGTGCAGCAAGTGCTGTATCGGGGCTGACGGGGTTCGTGTGATTTCCAGGTATCTGTCTGCATTGCTGAAAAGACCTTGTCCTCATTTATTTTTCCCTGCAGGTGTGTTTGATTCTGTCGGAAAAATAGTGGCTGATAATTTAATGCCAATGGGACCAGGAAAGCAGCGTGATGCTTAATAGGAAGCTGCTAGCAGGATTGCTCGGAGGATAATTTGAAAATCTTCCTTCTCTACAATTGCATTCCTGGAAAATCACTTTGCATCTTATTTTACTTTAAGAAATGCTTAAAAACCATAGGAAGGCACGTCCTGCATAGCGTGCCTATCTGATAGCGCTGCTTGTCTTAATAATTAGGTCGACACGCTGGCTTTAGAGGGATGAAGTCGCTGTGATGCAGTGAGGATTAAGTGCTGAAGTCGGAGTTAAAACTGGATCTAGGATATTGCATCTTCCTGCCTCTAGCCAGAGCGCCGCTCTCACTGGTTTGTTGGTCTTAAATGTTGTGTTTGTCAGTGGAAATGGGAGAGCTTTAAAATCGGATGCCTGCAGGTGACCTTGGTCACTTCCTAAGTGGAAGCAAATGTGGGGCACCCACCTGGCATTAAAGACTTGGGTGTAAAAGTGAAGAACACCCAAATCTGCCCTCATTTGTCTTCATTTGTGTCCCACTGTGCGCTCATGCTCAGGTAGGAGATGGTGGTTACGTGTCCTTCGGTGGCACTTGGTGGCTTTGCCGTGGGGAAGGTCCTGATGTCCTGCCCCGCGGGTGGCACCAGCTCTGCAGCATCCCTGGTGCTCCCGTGGCTGCTTTTTACATAAATTCATCATTTTATTACCGTAGCCCTTGTGAGAAGGAAAAGGCAACCGTCTTTGCCAGCATCTGACAGCGCTGGCCTGGAGGTCTAGAGCCTGGAAATGCTAAAAGAAATACTGCTCTTGCTGGGAACTGGGGATTTATTGCTCATGAATCTGCAGCAGCTGAGCAGTAGCTAATAAATTTTCAAAATTGTTAAATAGATGTTGATTGCATTAATTTGGGAGAGGGGGAAGGAGGCAAAGAAAACCTCCGCCGCATTTGTGTAATTCCTAAGTCTACGGTCAAGAATTCCCATGGAAACCTCCACAACTCACAGGTTTTTCTCCTTTATTGTTTTCTAGCTTCTTGGGTCTCCTAGAAACACAGATGAACTTGCATCATACGTCTGTTCTTTTAAATGCCAAGACATTTATTTTGCATATTAAAGCACTAATTGCTCATAGGAGTTCATCAAATATTGTATGTGCGTGTCCTGTGCTGGGAAAACAGGCAGTCGGGTTGAAGTGCGGCATGTGGAGGGCTCGGCGCTTGGCCAGGCACTAAATAGTGGTAATGAGGGGAGGGATTTCTCCCAGTTTTTCCAATTCTCCTATTTTCCCAGCAATTCCATTGCTGGATTTTTTTTTTTTTACCAAGCCTTTCAAGCAGGTATTGAATATTGCTTTGCTTCTGAAGAAGCTGTGGATTCAGGAGGAGCCTTGGGCTGGGTTTGGGAATTTTCTGGTCTTGTTTTCACAAAGTGCATGCAGGGCATCCAGTTGTATGCGAGGTTCTTAGGGACATGGTCTCTTGGAAGACCACACTGTGGGAGATGTTTTTTCTTAAATGTTGATCCATATAATGCTTAAGCCAATAGTTATTTAGTGTAGCTGTTTACCTGGATAAAGACGTGGCTGCTCGAATGCTGGTGTGTTTTAGGTAGAGCGAGGACCTGCCGTCCAGATTCTCTTTGATGGTCACATATGTAATTTCATGCAGGAAGTTTTGTTGGCAAATGTGGGTTTTGGAGACAGGGAATGACAGACGAGTACTGCGTTTGGTGGCCAACACAGGAGAAAGGCACGTGCAGAAACCCCGTTTCTGAGAGATGCACATGGATGGCTGCTACTGTGAGCAGAAGTGACTTGGGATTTTTCCATGTTTCCTCAAAAAGGAAGGAAAAAAAAAGATTTAGTCTCCTACCTCCCATGTGTCGGTGGCTACGGGGTTTTGGAGCTGGCAGGTCATAGTGTTGGTCCTCGAGCCACTCCTGGAGACCCAAGAAAATACATCAATGCTCTGAAAGCATTTTAGACTGTAACCCTGAACCTCCTCCTCTTGCACAGAGGAGAGAGACTCCAGATGACATCTCCATTCATCTTGAAGGGCAGCGCATCTGTTCTCATTTTACCCTCCTACCGGGAGTTTTTGTTTTGCATCTGGATTTCTGTTTGTTTATCCCAGCTTCAAACGTTGCCATCTGACGCGCTCCCAGAGCCAGCAGTAATACTGATTGAAGGCAGGAAGGAATTCAGCGCTTCTCTTGTATGGATAATTTTACGGAAGAATAGCCAAAATGGAGAAAACGGGATGCAGGTTTGAGTTTCCACCTCCCGTTAGGCCAACAGGACGTTGTTCTGAGCATCTTCAAGGCCTCACTTGGATTGTCCAGTCTCTCTCAGATGTGTTCAGCACATTTAAATCAATGTATATAAATACAAACATAAAATGCTCCCCGAAGGCAGTAGCCTCAACTCGAGCTCCTCAACGTGATAGAGAACAAACTTGGGGTCACCTTCTGCTCTTTAAAGCTTTGCTCCCAATCTCGTAGTTCTCATAGTGTTTGCCCTTAAAGTCAACAGGAACAGAGGTGATCTGTTTACTTAATATCAAAGCAGTTATAGTGAAAATTGGCAATCATTGAGGGGAAGACATCATGTTTCCTCAACACGCGTTAGAGGACAGTGCAGCTCAAGGTATTGCACTTTTTTTATTTGCACTTTCCTTATTATTTGCACTTTCCTTATTGATCATAGGGCTAACGTGAGGCTCTCCAAGGGCTAGTGCTGAAATGAAGATGATATTTAAGTTTTCTGCTGCTTTTGAGAGTCTTATTATGAAAGAAATGAATGTTTCAGAAATGGGAACATTGCTTTTACTTGTCTGGAAGTTGCTTTTCTTTAAGAGCACAGATTGATAAAATCCAGAGGGAAAGCATCATCCACTGGTATTTGTCATCAAATTGGGAACAATATTTCAGGCTCTCCAGCTGGTTTAAAAAAATGCATATATACCCACATGCACTACTTCATTACTATTTAATGCAACCTGTTATTTTAGAGAAGTAAACTTGAATTATTTGGGTTGTGGAAGGAGGGATTTAAGGAGGTAACTTGCTAGCTCTTATCAGTGACTTGACCGTTTCTCACTCTGCATCCCAGCAAATGAGTGTCCGTCACAGCAGCCCTAGGAACTTCATCCTTTCAGAGAGGATGGAGCTAAGAATAGTTTCTTCCATTGGAAGAATCCACAGTGCAAAGAGAAATGTTAAATCCATGGAAATGGCTCATATTCTGCTTGAGTGTTACACGGAGACCTACAGGACCTGCAGCTGGTACCTGAGACTGGGTTGACCAGTTGTCTCCTTCATCAAGCAGCTGGTCCATCCTTGGGGTCTTTGGGTGCAATGAGGCTTCATGCAAAGAAATTTTTGAACGGGAAAACTTGCAAACAAAGCAGGAAAGACAGGCCAAGGCTGAAATAACTGAACTGAGAGTGTTCCTCATTGCTCTGCTGCACAAGGGCTGTTGCAGTCGTATAAACGTCACCTTCCAGCCCAGGTTGTTAATAGGATTCTCCCTGTCCTCAGCTACTTACTCGTGCCCTGAGCGGTGACTTGCTGAGTATGGGTGATGTGTGTGGGCTGTAGTCAGACCAGGGAAGTAGCTGTGGTTCCCTGAAAAATGACTGGTGACAAATACTTCTCCTCGGAAGCATTTGCTGCTTCCAAAAGGAAGAATCTCCCGCGTCCTGTCTGTATTCCTGCAGTTGTGTTTCTCGGGATCACAGTTTTCTCTGACACAGAAGGTAGACTCTAAAGCGGAGCCCCAAAAGACTGCAGCAAACACACATCCCTTGTTAACTTGTATTTACATAAAACATGCTGACACCACTTGGGGAGACCGAGTGGGATGCTTTCTCAGCTGCTGGAATTTGCACATGAGATGGAAGATGTTTTGATTTAAAAAAAAAAAAAGGTTAGCTGAATATTTTTCCCATTTATTCCCAAGTGCCAAAATCAAAGCCATGAGTCTCCAGGCATTTTGCCCATTTTCTTTTTCTTTTTGTTCTTGTTCTTTCATTTCTTTTATTTTTTTTCCACAAGGTTAGAATTTAGCAGCTTCTCTTAATGGAGGAACTCAATAGATTTAGCAAATACATAAATGTTTTTAAAAAGCCTTTTAGATAGAAATGAGCTAAACCTTACTGGATTTGGATTTTTTTTTTTTGTTTGTTTCTTAATATCTGTAAATTCACTCCTTATCTATGGGTATAAACTATGGTGAACTAGGGACACCCTGCAAGACACCTGAGACTTATTCTACCTGCTAGAAGACCCCTTATGGCAATGGCTCCAGTTATACCCTCTGCTTCACTCCTATACATTTTATTTCTAACTTGTGAGATCTGTAAGATGCAGCTGGTTCCCTCATAGTGTTTTAGGACTGTGTTTTTGAGCTGTATTTGACCTGGTTGAGGAATGGAGCTCCAACCCTGTCTCCCAGGCTGGCAATGGCTCCACAAAAACCCAAAGTGGAATCTTGCTCCTCTTTTCCCTATAGCAGGAAAGCCATTCCCTGCCTCATGTCTTTGTTTTTCGCCTGCTCCACGTGGGTGCTTGTGCTTCTGGCCTCTCTGAAATTAGAGCAAAGTTTTTTTTTAGCAACTAGAGCAGAATTTTCATAATAAACCTGATCTCGTGCAGATCGAGAGCCTCCTTAGGGGGTGGTGGAGGGGGCAGGGAGTGAGGGAAGAAAACTGGAATTAGGGAGCGTTATCAGCAATGCAATTTCAAGGATCCATATCCTTAAAAAGTCCCCATGGACTTGCTGCTGTTTCTTGGATTAGGAGACCCTGCAATTTGCTTTTAATTAAAATTTTTATTTATTCTCTGCCTTCTTCTGAGGTCCCCAAGCAACTTATAAACTTGTGGTTTTATGTATAAAATGCAAAATCCATATTCATGGCACACAGTGGTTTCATGTTAAAGCTAAGGATGCATCCGAGTTTGCCCTTTTTGTTTTATCTTGTAGTATTTTTAGAATTTCAGCTGCATTACAATGCATTTTTTATATATGTTGTTGTCCATGTTGAATCTAACAGACATTGCAGGTCAAAATGTAAACATTGACCTTTCATAAATATATTATCTGCATCCCTTATTTAAATAGCCAGAGCTTGATTCTTCCAACATTACGAAGTCAGAGGAAAAGTCATAAAAATTGAGCTTTATACTTGGTTCCTGCATTCATTTGCAGGGTCGTGTGAGGCATTGCCTGCCGGCAAAAACAAAAATACTGAATTTTCAGGGGGTGCTGCAAAAGCTTCTTGTCTGCTGGTGCTTTTTGCTTTGGTGAAAGTGCAAGGTATCGAGATGTCGAGCAGATTTCTTTTCATGTGCATGAGTTTGGACAGCTCTAAGTTAACATTGTGACATTTGGTATGGAAAGTGCCCTTTGCTGGAGGCAGAAGCTCTTGTGCTTTTGGGCCGTGCACGCAGCTGTGTGAGATCTGCAGTTGCACACATAGACTTTAACAGGCAGTAATTTAAGATAGGAAAAGAATAGGAAAATAGAACAGAAATAGAACAATAACTCAAAAGTTATTTACACATCTTTATTTCACATTGAAACTGGGCCTTGGAAGGGTGACCCCAAGCTGCAGAAGAAAACTTGGACTTGTTTTCTGTTGTTTACACAGAGCCAGAAATGTCACTGCTGGAGCTAGGGTAAGCAAAATGCCGCTTTTGACACTGCGCTGTTGTTGGGTGATATTACACCGGGATTGGGAGCAGCATATTTCCCTATAATGCGGGTTTTGTTCGGGAGCTGAATGCGGCTCTGTTCAGCCCTGTGGAGGAGTTATTCATGACGGGTCCGTGCAACTTTCTCAGGGAAATAGATGGCTGCGCTCAGCACTTTGAGCCTACGCAGGAGTCTCTTCTTTTGTTGGCTTTTTTTCCTCTTTTTCTGGGTAACTTTTGAGAGGTTGAACTCTTTATGGGCATATCTAATGTGCGCTGGTAGAACATTCGATTGAATTGTTCGCTTATCGCGTGTGACAGTTGTAGGAGACGGTGCTTTGAAGGCAGAATAGAGATTGATGTGGGAATGTTGAATGCTGAGATGATACCCAGTGTTGCCAGCTGGGGGAATGAGGAGATATTGAAGCAGCAGACAGGGGTTGCTAAAGAAGACCCCGATGGTTGGGTTGGGCATTCGTTGCCCCTTACCTCCTGCTGTTCTGCAGTGGGTTGCAGTAAATACCTGCAATGCAAATAGGTGTTTTCTCGGATGTTGGGATGGAGGCTCCTTGTTTTGGCTGCAGGTAAACTGGATTAAATGGGCCTGATTGGACCCCATCAGCTCTGTCTACATGCACTTGTGTCCAATGCCAAAGGCTTGGCAAGGGCGCACTGCTGGACATGGGCTCAGAGGTGCTACCACCGTGTGGCTCCTATGGGAATTGTGATCCCTGGGAAAACAGAGTATATGGAATTAATGGAAAGTCGTATAGACGTGATTCTACTATAGCTTGATTTAATAAATAAGCGTGAGGGCACCTGCTCTGCAGCACTTCACCTCTCTGCTTGGCGCAGTAGTTCTTGAGGGAGTTTATCTCCACCTGGCTCAGCAGTGAATGCTTAGAAGTTGGTTTCATCTCTTTTATGCATAAAAAAAAAAATAAGTTCCCTAATGACCGTGGGGTAAAATCCTTTGCAGAATTACTCTTCTGGAATAAATGTAGTAATTTGGAAGTGCTCATGCCTTAGCTGGGTAGGTCCCTCTCCGCAAGCATCTGAAGTCTTCGAGATTGCTGCCGCCGTTAGAGCATCCTCTATTCATCTTCTAGCCACCGAGAAGCAGTTTATTGGAGAGTTTGTTTGTTTCTTTGCCTTTTAAGATGCGATAGCAGAGCTGGATGCTAATGCAAGCCTACTTTGGGATCCTCTGAACATCTAACCCATCCGAACAAACATCCTTTGTGCATCTAGAGCGCTGACGGCACGCAAAGCCTGACCTTTGAGCGCAGCCATCGCTTCTTTTTTTTTGTCTTTCCTGTTTACATTGGCCAAGACCATTTAAAACTACATATCGGGTCATGAAGAGAACGACCAAATAAAAGTTAACATCTGTGCGACCTCTTGGAAGGTGCGGAGTGAAACTCGGCGTATTCCGTATGTGTGAGGGATGGGAAGAGCCAGGAACCCTGTGGGGAATTTCAGGAGCAGGAGATGGGAGCAGATGCCCCCTGAGGTCCTCTGGAGCTGGAGTTACTCCCAGTTTTGATGCCCATCTGAAAGCCTTGCTGGGAAACCACACTTGATATTTAAGTGAGTTGCTACTGTTATTTCAAAAAATGTGGGGAAAAAAAGGCCTCTTAATGACTTATTAAATGGAGTTCACGCCTGCATGCAACACTGTTCATTTATATAGGCGCTATTCCAAAACCCTGGAGATGGTGACGCTTTTATTACCCGTTTGCTTGTTGCGTTCATTATTATTAATGATTAGGAGTGCTCTAAGCAGATGTTCAGCGTTTAAGTTCAGCGTTTGCTTTGGCAGAGCAGCGCGGCTCAGCAGAGCTGCTCTGTGGGCATGCGTTGCTTTAGAAAACATCCTCTGCGTATAGTTTTATTTTAATAAATACTATATTTATAGCTTATTATATATATATTTTTGTAATGCATACATGCTGTTATGCTTCTAACTTTTTTTGAGGGACAGATATGATATCGTTTTTACATTTTTGCTTAACTTTGCTTTGCCGTGTTTGCATGCCTCAGTGTTGCTCCTTGAACAAGGCCTTTGCATTGCAGGATCCCGCGCATCCCGCATTCCCTGTGCATTCCCGGTCCCCCCGAAGGCGCGGGGCCTTATCGCAGCCTCCTATGTCTGAAAGTCACTTAGGGAGCAAATTGCCAGATAATTGCATTGCTCATAATTGCATCTTAAATTGATCGGCTGTTGAGGAAGATGCTGAAAATGAGCTGCTCTTAATCATGATATCAAAATATTGGTTCTGTTATATTAATTGCCCTCCTGTGAATTTTTTTAGGAAGATCCTCAAGCAAGCTGACCTTTTTAATTTATAATTTTCAGCTGGTGCGAGCCCAGAGCCCAGTATTGAAAACCCAAGTGATCCCCTGCAATGCAGGGATCACCACAGGTTTGAGAAGCGCTGGGAGCTCCAGGAAAAACGCGTGTTTTGAGCCCAAATCTGCTGCCAGGCCGGGACTTGTGGTTCCCAGCAGAATAACCCTTCCGTGGTTGCTGAAAACCCCTCGGTGAGTCAATGGCGTGAGTCAGAACCTTGGTATTTTGTGTCATTTCTCAGTGTCTGGTCGCACCTTGCTCTGATCCCTGGAATAGCAGTGTTAATGCTGCTGGAAGCAAAGAATTCCCTGTGACTCTTGGATGCGCCGGGCTGGGGCTTTGGGCTCTTGGCACACAGCGCTCATCGCCCTAGAGGAAATTATCCTTGTTGTGTTCACCAAGGGGCGGCTTGAATCGAGCAAACTCGGCATCAACGGTGCTGCTGCCAGGGCCTTTCTTGCCAAAAACTCATCTTGTTCCTCTTGTCTCATCACATCTCAAGTTCTTGGGTGTCTGGAGCCTTCGTTAAGCCTCGTTTTGCCACACTGGGCTCCGCTTCTGCATTCCTCTCAGTTAACAAGTGTTCATGATGTTGCCTGAAGGGGAAGGAAGAAAACCCATAACTTTATTTTTGGCTTGTGGTCTTGTTCTGCGAAACGCCCTGTCCCACCAAGCACGCCCGGGAGATCTTACCTTCCCCGTCCCTCCATTGTACTAAAAATAAGCCCAAGTTTCACTGTTGCTTCTCAGACGGCTCCTTCCTGGCTGTGCACGCTCAGGCCTTGCATCCCCGTTGCTGTCTGTCACTGCAGGGTGACTCTTGCTTTTTTTTGATGTGGAAAATAAACCCAGCCCAGGTTAAACCTGGTTTAGAGATGAAAACCTGGGGTGCTTCTCCCCGAGGTCCTGCCAGTTTGTTTGGTTTATGCATCTTCAAACGTGAACTTCCCCTTCCCTTCCCCAGTGCCATTCCCCTACGTCTTGCTTGGAAAAAAAGCAAATAATTGGAATTCTGCATGGGGCTCCCTGCAAGGGGCTGGTGGCAGGAGACCTGACAGCGCTTAGGGGACTCTTAAATAAAATCCAACCTTGACGGTTAAGGGTTTTCATTGCTGGCCGTGGCCGTTTTGAGACGTTTTTGCTTTGGCCGGCAGCCGGAATTTTCCCTTTTCCAGTCACAGGAGGAAAATGTGAGCGGTGCGAGCGGCTGGGCGCGCTGGGATCGTTCCGGCGGCTCCGGGATGAGGCGGCAGCACGCGGCAAGGCTGTCAGCGCCGGGCCCGGCTCTCCAGCCCCTATAAAAGAGCCGAGCGCTTCGCATTGCTGGCCGAAATACCCCAGAAACAGCACCCAGCCGCTCCGCAGACATGGATCCCGCAGGGCAGCACCGCTTGCTTTCCGCCCCTGTTGGGAAAAAGGTAACAGGAGAGTGGGGAGAAGCACCCGGCTGCTGTTATCGCACCTGAGATGCGCAGCGAATTGGGGAATTATTTAAAATATTCCAGGGTTTGGGAGTTGCTGGGGGTTGTAGGGGCTGGAAGCACCTTGCAAGGTGCAAGGGTTTGTACTGCGGTGCTGCCTGGATGCTGCTAACCCCTGGGCAGGAAGGGTTGCTAGGAGTTACGGGCTACCTGCTGCTTTGAGGCTAAAAATGGCATTTTAGGAGTTCAAAAAAAAAAAAAAAAAAAAAGGAACAAAAATTGAGCATTTGTGTTGCCGTAGCCTGTGGGCATCTCAGCTTACCTGAACGTTTTGTAACTCGTTATTACTAAGTGTTTAACTAGGTAATTAGGTGTATGGTGCTTGCAGCCTCCATGTCACACCAGGCAAGGGAACATGCTGCTCCCCTGCACAGTGACCCAGTGTGACGCCTCTGACAGCATTTCTGCTGGAAACTTCAGCATCTTTTCCATGTTGGGGGACCATGCATCCTAAGAGCCCTTGTATTTTGTCCCCAAAATGTAAGGGAAAATGAGTATACATATATTTATTAAAATAGCTATGGGAAAAACTTTCTAAACTTGTAAAACTGAGTGGCTCAAGGCCTGTGCTTTCCTTTTTTCTTTTCCTTTTCCCTGGCTCTTCCTCTATGCTAAAATCCGACTGCTACAGAGTTTGCATGAGCAAAAGCAATAAACTGGTTTTCTGGAAATCCTTGCAGAATTATGGATTTTTGCAAGGTAGCACAAAATGCACTCCCAACTTGCTCAGGCCAAGTCTTTCCCAAGGGAATGCATCTGGATAACAATACTGCTATTATACTGTAACTCTCCTATTACTATTAATTATGTGCAGTTGTTCTTGTGTTCCTTAGTGCCTGTGTGCAAGTCTGGCATTCCCACTCCTCGGGAACGGTGCTGGAAGGAATCACTAACCTAGCGCGCTCAGCGCTTGGGCACGTACCCTTGATAGGCAGCAATGCCGTGAGCAGGACCAGCAGCGATGCTTTAAGTGTGTCAGATAATAAAATATCAGTTTATTCTCTGGAAAGCGCGACAGTAAATGTGTGACAAGGGGAAAGCAAGGATTATTTGCGCTGTTTGCAGACAGCAGACGCAGGTGAAGCCATTAAATGGCATTGCTGTCGTGCCAAATACTCAGTGACTTAGAAAACTGCACTGGAAAGAGCCTGGGACTGCTTATTGCTGCGAGGAGGAGAGGGGAACCCAGAGCCGAATGTGCCGTGTAGGTCACGGGGAGAGGAAAATGCTCTTTCCCTGTTGCCACCTCTGAACGAGCTTCCACGACGCTGTTGGGCTGTGTTTTCACTTCAAAAGTATTAAATGAGATTCATCAGAAAAATCATCTGTCTTCGTTGAACTGCAACCCCTTTTTTTGAGGCTTTTGACCTAGAAAGCTTGTTCTTCTACAGGAAACTGTTATTAACTGCTCTCGGGAGATGAGCGTGATTGCATCGTCGGCTGCTTTTAGGTGTCAGCCTGAAGCCCTGCTGTACCTGTGGATAGGACAGTGGTGTTTGCCACTTCTAAACAACCTTTTTTTTTCTTCTTTTTTTTTTTTTTCCTATGTGAAAGGGCTCAGGATGGTTTGTTTGAGGTTGCCATAGCAGTTAATAAACTCTTCCTGCCTGTAATCAGGATTGAATGGGAACAACCAGCGGTCCCAGCGGAACCTGCCTGGGAATAAATATGGCAATAGGGATAAGGTCCCGCTTTGCTGCCACGGGGAGCAGGGCTAATCCAAGGGGAGCTGTGTGCCCAAGGTGGGCAGAAATTGGGAATCTCCCCCTCTGGAAATGGGATAACGTGCCCAGCAATAAGGATAAGATACAGGATTGTGCATGGAGGGGAAGCAGAGGTGGTGCTCTTGGCACGGGGAGGAGGATGCTGGCACCGAGCACACGTTGGTGACAGGAGGTGACAATCCCGTGCAATGCGGTCCCCTCCCAAAGCCTCCCATGAAATCTGTCTCGCCGATGCGGCGTTTCGGGAGCAGCAGAGGGAAAGGAGGAGCTCCCGGGGCTGGTTTTGCTTCCCGGGCCATCTGCTGAGCCCCTGCACATTTGTGAGCTTATTTTTAGCAGCCCAGGGCGCTGCTCCGCGGCAGATTGATGCTGTTGACGCATCGCTGCGAGGAGCAGCTCATTAGGAATGTATAATTAGGTTAAAAACAATTAAATATTCTCCAAACGATCCCCGCTGTATAATACAACTTCTGATTGCTGCGGAAGGAGAAGGAACAACACGAGAAACCCAGATTGAGGGCATTTTTTTTCTTTCCCTCATTTGTGAGCTTATAAGGAGGTCGCGTAATTCCTGCTGCCAAACCAGCGTGGGAGAAATTATTGTGGTTTTCCTGAAGACAGCATAAACTTTCTATGGAAAATGGGGGAGTCGAGGATGGAAATTAGTCTGCGGTTGCATTGCCCTTTGGAATTAGCAAGGCGAATGCTTTTAAGTTGTGGTTTTGTGTCTGCAGTAGCAAAGGGGACTTGCAGCCTGTGGGCTGCGTCTTTGCAGCCTCATCTCACCTAGTCCTTCCCCAGGAGCTTGCAGCTCTCCTCTAATTTTCGGCTTGGAGAACCCATGAATTTGCTCTTCTCCCAAGGGTGCAGCCTGTTTGGAGGGTGACAGCTCTTGCTTTCCTCCCCCTGAAGCTGGGACGTGTGTCCAGGAGCTTGCACAAGGCTCCACTCCTGGTGGGACTCCATCTCCTGGTCCACCTGCACTCGGCATTAAGGCAAGTTGTCCCCTCATCCAGGACCTCCTAGTCCCTGCGCTGGTTCTGCAGTCATGCATGGAGCAACGCAGCAGCGCGTGGATCCAGGGATGTGCCATTTGACAGGGAACCTGTTGGGAAAAGCAAAGGTTTGGCTGGAGCTTCCCCCCGGCCACGTGGGAGGCCCCGCGCAGCAGTGATGCTGCAGCGTCTCCATGGCAACCGCTGAAAACCGTGGCGACGACGAGAGCCTTCGCGCCCGCTCCGGGCCGAGAATTATTATGAGTGTCCGACCATGGAGCCGCCGCGTCTTTGTGTCCAAGTTTCTTTAAGGAAAAAGCCACCGTGCTGACGCCTTTCAGAGGTGCTCGCAAGCCCGTTCCATAGGTAGAAAAGAATATAAATGGGAAGAAAGCAAAAAAATAGGTTAGAAATGCAGCATTCAATGCCGTAATGCAGCTACTGCACGCAGAATTAAAACTACAAAGTGCCCGATGGGACCCCCAGCCGCCCTTGAGCATGTGCAGGGCTCCTCATCACAGGGTCTGCTTCTCAGCAAGCCTAAAATACTAGAAAGCACAGTGAATTACACCAGCTCTTTACATTTTTGAAAGTTTTGTTAAATATAAATGGAAATTTGGTAATTGCAAGCGGCGTGCCCTTTGGAGCCGACGCGTATTTTGCATGGAATTACCATTTCGAGTCCCCTTTTGTTAGGAAACGGAGCTATTTAAGCAAATACCATATGATGCTGCATATGGTGTTTTAATGACACCGACTTCGCATAGCTTCTGCTCAGCCCAACCTCATAAATGCTATTGGGAGGAACGTAAAGTTTATCTTACCATTTTTAATTAAAAATCAGGTTTGCTTGCCAAAAAAAAAGAGAAAAAAATCTCCTTTTCAGTTAGTGACAGTTTCTTAAAAAAAAAATGCTTCGAGTGGAGGGTAGTGATCTCTTTGTGTTATTTCTGGCTGCTGAATTTGAGCTATTGATCTGTGTTGATGGAAGGGGAGCAGGCGTGGATGAGAGGCTGCAGTTGCTGCATCCCTGCTTCGGAGACCCGGTTTGGTGCCTTATTCACGTGGTATTTGGAAGGGGGAGCTGTTTTGGTAAACTTCGTTGCTGGGAACTGCATTTGTCTCTGGACAAGCAACTTTTGCCATAGGAACGTGGCGCTTGCTGGCTTATTTTTAGCCCTTTGCATAACTGGGAAGTACCTCTGCCGCGGAGGTGCTGGAAAACAGCTCTGGGGGTTTCCTGGGAATTTATGAAGATGATAAATAGTGTTTAGTCGGAAAGACAAAATCGCTTCTTTCCGTATCTTTAGTCTTATCATGAGCTGGTTTCCAAGGGGTGCATTGCACGTCCTTGCATCTCGCTTTGCTAAGCTGGAGCATCCAAAAGCAGCAGGACCTCTCCTACCCCTTCCTCCCATTTGGAATGTTTGCAGCTTGGGATGGTTTTCCTGGGTTTGTTTATACGTGAAAAAGGGGATGTTGAATAGATGAGCTCCCTGTGCCACTTCCTTCCTGAGAAAGTGGAGGGTTTTTTTTTTCCTGAATGTATAGATAAGCCTTAACGATCAAATGATGTATAGACACAATCCGTCCTATCACTTCTAAATATCATCACGACTCTGTTAGTCAAACCATGATTTACCAAGTCTGCAAACTCCCGCTTCTCTATATCTAAATATTTTTAGTTGTCAGTAGTTAAGTGACTCTTGCCTTGCAATAAAGGCAATTTGATCACTGGTTTTAATGTGAGATGTGACTTTTTTGGGTCTCATGTTCTGTCACAGAGGTTCAGCCTTTGCTCTCGCACAAGTAATATCCAAACAAATCAAACTGCCGCTTTATTTTATGAGAACTCCGTGTGGTTTGACCCTGTGCAGTGCAGTTTCAAGGGCCTCATTGCCTCTCCATGTAGAATTCATTAAATTTATCTTGTTTGTTGGATAGGAAAGCAGTGATAGAAATGCACTATAATCCTCCCACTGCTGTGAATGGAATAGAAAAGTATTATAAGTATTAAAGGTATCTAACTATTTTCCTTGCTGTGAGCATGCAGCTATTGCATTGCTTTCCACACCATGGTAATATTTCCATAAGTCCATGCACATGTTAAATACAGGCATGTCCAAATTTTGGATGCATCCAAGTGTCATGTGGCAGCAGATGCATTCAAAAATTCTGCAGTTTTGCCACGCTTTGAATTAAATTGCAATTAGAATGATAGAGTTAAGTAATTATAATGTGGGCACACTTGGAATAGTTTCTCCCTGACAGATTCGCCCTCTGGGCAGAAGAGATTCCCGAGTTCCGCGGGAAGAGCCAGGGTTTCCTGCACCCGGATTAGCTCCGTGTGCCTTCCCAAGCGGCAGGGAAACGTGCTCCCTTGTCCGCATTTAGGTGACGTTCTCTGCCTTTCCCCTGCTCACTGCTGTGCCTCCCTCTTCCTGAACATAAACTTCCTCGCTGTCCCCCAAACGGTGTCTTGCGCGGTGATTAAACAGAATTGAAGATTATAGTTGTATAAAGAAAAACAGAAATCCAGGAGAAGAGGAGTGCACCTGCCTTAGGAAAGTGTTCCTTGGCAGCTGTTTATCTGTAAGCATGTTGTTTTCCAGCTGGTTTTCACTCGCGTGAAGCAGCGGAGCAGGAATCCATCCTTCCACACCCAGGTGTGCGTTTTGGCAGGGACCTTTAAATCTGCTGCGTGCTCCGTGATGCCCATGCGGTGCGTGAGGAATATTGCAATTCAAGAGGGAGGTACACTAGGTCTGGCAGCATTTTGAGGTCTGTTTTGTTTCTTTGGGGCAACTTTGTGTGTTTTGAATATTTCTCCTTTCCAACGGAGGACGTGTCTTGGAAAGTCAAATGATGAGTCCAAGCAAAGCTCAGCTGCAATGGCCTCAATGGAAGAGTGGTTATTTCTTGCTGCACTTGTGATTAAAGAGAAGGTCTCAGCCCCACGCATGGACCTTAGGAGAAGGATTCCTGAGCCAACAGGACATCAATATCCAGGAAGGAAAATAAAGTTCAGGCGTAAACCTCTCAGATCAAAGGAAGCCACTGGCATCTTCCAGCCTTCCCCCTGCTTATCTGTGCTGGAAATATGTATTTTTTTTCTTTTTTTTTCCCCCGAATGCAAACAAACAAGCTGAAAGGAAGCAGCCTCTGAGGGCAGAGTAGGGCTGGGACAATGGGGAAGGTGAAGATGGGCAGAGTGGAGGGGATGAGAGCTGCTCTCTCTGAATTAGGTCTCCTCAAGTCTTCCAGATTTACAATATTCATAACGACAGCTCCTAAGGAAAGCGCCGTTCCAAGAAACTCTCTGCTTAATAGCGCTCCGTGTAATCCTCTTCCCTAGAAATAATTTGTAGGGGAGCATTAAGAAAACCCAGTTGTTCCCTGCCAGCCTTCTCCGGGGGGTTGGATGGCTTTAAATACGCTCGTGCCTTAAGAATTTATGGGCTGTGTGGGGAAACTTGTACACAGGAATGTATTTAGGGAAACTTCCATGATCCTAGAATCCCCTCCTTTGGGAGGCTGGAGTTGCCTCCTCTGCACTTCAGCTGAATGCTGCTGGAATGAACAATCCCACTATATATTTAATTTAATTTATATTAATTTAATCCCACTATATATTTAAATCTGCTTTCGCATCTCTGTTGTATCCAGCTTTCCCTTTGGGTGGTCAATGCTACCAGCTCTCCGTTGTGTTTTAGCATTTTGCAGCTGCATTGAGCTGCATTATTGCAGAAGAGGCTGGTATTTACAATCTGCCCATGAGTGCATGTAAATATTTATTGTTAATACCTTTGCTTATTTGGAATAAATCAGATATTGAGTTTTCAGTGGTATTTGGAAGCTGTGAGCAGGGGGTTGCTTCTGCAGTTAGGCTAGAAGGGAAAAGTGGGGCAAGATCCATGGTATTTGCAAGCTGCAAGGGCTGCTGTTGCACAATGAAAACCTTAAAAATGCCCCAAACCACCTCTTAGATGTCCACATAGGCCAGTAGTGTTTGTACCATGATCTTTATGGATGTGTAATATAGTGGGTTCAAATAGAAACATTAAATAAATAGTCAAAAGTAAGAAAGAGCCTAGAAATCACTATTTTGAGAGGTCTGCAATAGATGAAGCACGTTCCTAAATTCTGAAGATTTTGCTATTGTCATTGTGCGTAGTTAGGAAAAGATAGCCTGCTTTTTCCCTAAAGCCATACGACATTGCACTTCTGCCACTACAAAGTCTCCAGCTCCTAATTGGATTTCCCAAACCTAAAATTTGTGGCATGAAACCTGTTATTTCAAGCAGCAGTGCATAGCCGTGGTTGGTACTGTGCTTCCTCAAGCTTTTCAGCAGGAATTTTGCCGCAGAAGTTGCGGTATTATTAGTTCCTAATAAATATCACAGATGACCAGAGAACCTATTTCTAGATTAGAGGACGCTCTTTATATTTATTTGGCATTTGAGAGAGTAAAATCTGATCTAAATACTTAAAAAAACCCCATGAGAACAAAATAAATAGCCTGTTCTTGCTTGCTGGATCTACGGATATAATTTCTCAAGAAATGCAGGAGCTGTTCCAGAGAGATGCCTGTATTTTGGGTAAGTAGCACACTTTGGGGAAGCCGGTGACCTAAATACATGTTTACCTTCCATAAAGGGAGGGGAGGATTTAAATAAACGCGATCTCGATCTTAACCCTTGAGGCCGGGAGAGGTTTGGAGGCTGCAGAGCCCGTCCAAGCTGCGTGGTCCCTGCTCTGTCCTCGTGGCATCGTTCCTGCAGCCCGTCTTTACTTTGGATGTTAGTGTTTCAGTAATGCGTGTTTAGCGTGAAGGAACGGGACAAATTTAAAGTGCAATTGGTTAGATTTAGTATTACACCAAGTGTGCATTATTTTTTTGAGTGACGGTTTTGGGGGAGATCCCTCTGTGGCTGTGAAAGCTGAAGTTTTCTTAAGGCTCCCCTACCTGCTAGTAGAGAAATGCGCTTTTCTTCTCCACTCTTGAGGTGCTATCAGTACTTTTGCTATGCTCTAAAGCAGTATTTTGTTTTATTTTCTGATCTCTGTTTTTTTTTCCTGGGTCTCTCTCACAGACCGGACCAGGGACTTGCTTTATGTGGCCGATTCTGATGAGGAACAGGATTTTGGCTCATTTTCTGTCATCACTGGAGGAAAAGGTGGTCAGTCCTGTGGCAGACTGCAGGGTGCTGCTCATAGAGCATTTGCAGATGTGAAAACTGAGTTAATCGGTAATTTCAGGAAGCGATACTGCCAGGAAAGAGGTTTTCAGCCACCAAGGAAGAAGTGAGATTTCCTGGAGCAGAAAAGAGCAGCTTTTGGGTTGCCTTTGGGATGGACCGAGTAGAAGGGAGCGTGGATCAGCTCAATGCTCATGGAGCAGGGCTGGGTTTGAGCACAGAACGACCTGACCAGGGGGACCATCAGAGCCCTTGACCACATCCTCCGAGTCCTGCACAATGAATTATGGACTCGGGGAGTCAAAAGGTGAATTTTTGCAGTAACTACACTGTGATCAGCACCTCGTGCTGGTCTCTGGGTTGAGCAAGGCAGTCTGCACATCTTGTGGTTACAGTTTGATTGATCCAGGAGGACCCAGCGTGAAATGAGGCAAATTAAGCCCAGGTGGAAATTATTAATGATTGCAAATGGATTCTGAAATTAATTCAGAAGAGGTCCAAAAAAAAAAATCAGTAATGCCCCAGGAGGGGAATCTATATTTTCGTACAGAAGGAAAAATTAAAATCCATATAAAGGCAGTGGACAGAAGAAAGAAGAATTATTTGTGTGCTTCTTGATGCATAAAGGCTTCAGTCCCAAGCTTTTTGTGTGAAAATGTACAGCTTATGGGCAGATTAATTATAGAAGTCAAATGGGCTTTTGTGAGCATGGGTTTCCTCTCAGTGTTACGAATTACAGTTGTAAGTAATTTTTCGAGTTAGCAAAGCTCCTCATGCTGAAGATGCTCCATACGCAGCAGCTCCTCATGGGTGGAGATGGGGTTGCAGAAGGATTTGTTGTAAAAACAGTTTTGAAAGAGGATTAAAAGCCCCTCAGTTTATATCTTTTAGCCAACTAGTTCTTGCTAGCAAGATTGCAGAGGGTCCTGCATGCATATGTATTTCTGCAGGAGCACAAGATCATCGGTCTGTGCAATATTTTCTGAGCATGTTAATTGTCTGTGCAATATTTTCTGAACGTGTTAATTGCATTTTAAATATACCCCAGGTTTTAGAGTACCATATGCTTCTGGAGGACGTTTCCTTGCTCTGCTGCTACATTCCTGCTCGTAGTGTCTAGCAGAATAGTGAAATTGCCATCACAGCGGTGACCACGGAGGTAAATCTGCTTTTCCCGCAGTCTGGTCCTTGGCCAGGGGAGCATCTTCTCCATCGTGGGCACATGTGACACGCAGGTCACACGCTGTGACACGCTCGTCCTCGTCGGGTCTTGCACGTGGACCTCGGAGGACTTTGTTCAGGTGATGCCCCCTGCACCAAGGGCCTCCCCAGGGAGCTCCTTGGATTCATGCAAACACCCGCGCGCCTGTCCCATCTCTCCACAAAAAGTGCAAAAAGGTGATGATTTTTAAAGATAAAATAGGTGACCCTACAGTTTCTGAGCAGCGTTGCAGCAAATCTTGCGTAGTCAAAGCAGAAGTAGCGTGCTCAGTGGCAAATAAAACCCAGCAAGGAACCCTCTGGTGTCGTCTGAAGGGCTTCCTGTGTTGGGTCACCGGGGCGCTCGCTGGCCGGGGCCGCGCGGAAGCCGCTCGCTTCCCCGTGGGGACGGAGATGCCGGCGCGGAGGGAGCCTGGCCGCGCGGTAGGTGACACCTCCGGGCGCAGGGACCGTCTTGCAGGGGGTGCTGCGTGGAGCTGAGGCTTCCCCTGCATTCCCAAAGGCTTCCCCACGTTCCCAAGGGCTTCTCGCACCTCCGGGAGCAGGCTGTGCTCTCCCTGCTCCGTGCTGCATCGGGACACCCTCGTGTTGCTCCCCAGCCTGCAGCTTCTTGCCTTAACCCTAACTCCGTGCAACGCGCGACGTTAACAAAAATGCATCCAACTTGTCACAAACTTCATCCTTTCAATTTTTAATTTTTTTTTTTGCTTAATTTGGAGGTTTTTGCAAGCTTGCAGGTGCGATGGGGCAGCTTTTGCTAAGGAATGCCTGTGTCCATCAGTGATGGTGAGCATGGGGAAAGCCATCCAAGCTGTGCAGTGTTTCCAAGCTTTTAGTGCTGCTCGTTGCAGTTACCTTCCTGCTGAGACCTGCTCTTCTTCCAAGCTGTGTCCCAGTCCTGTTGCACAGTAGTCTTACCTGCAGATCCAAGAGCAGGTCTATTTTAAAGCTAACCGGATAGGCTTGTTCATAAAACATGTTAATTTTCAGTGCATCAGGGTCCAACTACTCACTATAGAGAAAAGGTGACTGATTTAAGCCCCGAGTGCCCGGTTTGAGCCCAGTCCCTGGGCAAGCTCAGGCATCACCATGCAAAGAAGCATCGTCTTGTTCTGTTGCAAATTGCGCTAGGAATTAACAATAGGGAATGTATTACAGAGCTGAGATTTTTCTGAGTGCTTGTGCCATGTTGCGCTACTTTTTCCCTTGCTGGGAGGAAATCAGCAGTTTTCCATGTGGATTTATCCGGAATGGCCTTGAGCTGGGAGGATACTTTGCAGTGGGAGCAAGAGCTTCTTGCCCAAGTGCGAGTTGGACGCGGGGCTGGATGGAACCCGGTAGTTTTTGGGCTCAGTTTGTGCATTTTGAGCAAAAGGCGCCCGTAAAAGCAGAGTTTGGAGAGCGGAGGGGCTGCACCTGTGCCAGCCGCTTCCCGAGGGCTGTTCCAAACTTCCCCTTGGGGCTCCTGTCCCTTTTCCCGTGACATCTGAGTAACTGCAGTGAAAGCAGAGCTGCAGCCCGGTCAGCTGGGGAAGCGGAGGCAGTTCCTTCTCCCACGGCAAAGGCGTTGCGTGTCTCAGCATCAAACCCCACTGCAAGGGCCCAACTTCTCCTTCCTCTTTTTTTCTGAGGTTCATCCTTTTTTTTCTTCTACTTCCTTCATTTTTTTAAAAAAAGCTTTTTGTGTTTTTTTTGTTTTGCTTTTGTTTTTCCTCTTTACCAGGTTTGTTGCCAGTTTGCAGCGTAGTTTAAACAAAGCGAAAACACCTGATGGATACGGGCAGTCTTGCCATGCTGATTGCTTGGCTGCCTGTTGAGCAGAGAGCAGCTATGCCATTACACTTCAGATCAGTTCACTTATTATTATTATTTTTAAGGATATGTGGCTTCCATGAGTAATTTTGCAGTGGTCTGCAGCTGTTTTAAGCGAATTTAAGTTGAACTTTCCCATAGGAAGTTGCCTTCTTTTTTGGACCTGCCCATTGGCCATGCAGCAGGTACTGCCCATTCTAATATTATTCTGATATTTCTAATATTCCCTAAGATCGGTGGGAAGGGAGCATCCAAACAGCAATGGGTTTTCTTGCAGCTCCGGGATAACAGGGCCGCTGGGATGGGATGAAAGGCGACTGCTCGGGTTAACCGGGGGGTTTTATTGGAGTTTCACTCCGTTGCTCTCGGATTCCTTCTCCGAATCGATTGCAAACCGCCTAATTTATGCATGAGCTCCATGTGAAAGGCAGCGCAAATTGATTTGCTGACAAGGCACGGGGAAAGGTGACCCTAATTTGTCACTTAATTTTCGATACCGGCCTCCTGGGAGAAGGTGCCGACTCGAAAAAAAAGGCCAAAATTAAAATGCAAATCTCGGGGCTCGTTCGTAAGCTTCCCCATAAAAACCTCACAGAGCGTAATGAATTGTGGCAAATGTTTAGCACTATGCAAGATATTAATGAGTTTTTAAAATCGGGCAAGTTTGAACGTTTCTTCCTATAAAATTTTGCAAGAAACGCTTGGGAAGGGGCTGCTGGAGTGAAGAGTGGAGAGGCTGCTTGGTGCTTGGTCAGTCCCTTGTCTGTGCTAATGAACTTAGTCCTTTCCTGAACTCTCAGGGGAAGCAGTAAATAATTCAACATAGTCTCATAGAGCTTTGCTGTACACATTTTTTTTTTTCCTACCTTTTTTAAAGCTGGCTATGGCTTTTCTCATAAGCTTTCCTAGATAAAAAATTATCCGACTAACTCATGATAGTGCTAATGCGATGTGAAAAGCTCTATTAACCGTTTCATAAACTCTGAGGCCAGCAGGAGTTGGAGGATGTCGCTGCTTTGCCGTAAGTCGGTTCTCTAATTAGCGTCGCTGTGGGTTTGCGTGCGGTGGAATGGGTTTATGCAGTGTGCTCTTACCTTGCAAAAACCATTGCAGCAACTGAGCCTGTTAGCTGGGAGGAAATGGTAAAAGTGGTCATTTTTGCATTTATATTTATATTTTTATATATATATATTTATATATATAAATGGACACGGTTCATTTTGGGATGGAGATGAAGAAGGTGCTGGAAGGGCATTCAGCACAACTGCAATTCTAGGAAAAATACTGAAACTAATATAACAAATATAAATTATATAATAAACTTTGAAGAAGTATTGAAGGGCTGTGTAAGAACTGGCGTGTGTTTATCGGAGCGCTTTTGGCGCATAAGGTCCATTATGAGAGTTTGTGCTAGTAAATACTCCTCGTTTATTGTGAATAACTGCTATATGCCCCATTTGATGTTGCCTTTACCGTTGCATGTAAAAAATACCTTGTTTTGCGCGATTCGCTGCTCTGCAGCTCTTAATTGGGTTTCTCCAGCTTCCTGGAAGAGCAGCAGAGCTGGAAAGGAATGCTGCTTTTTAAGGCACTTTTGTAAATACAGCAAATAATTTCCTGGAAGGTGCCTTAGCACCCAAGTGCAACCACCCCATGACATAACGGGGCAATAAAACCCCAAGCAGGACGGACGTCACGCGCAGGTCGAGTTAATCTCTAACCGGGCAAGGCGTGCGCTCCGTTTGTGACCTTCTCACGGGGAAGGGGCTGGTCTGTAGGATGCAGAAGGGAAGCCCAATGACATAATGAAAGAGAAAGTAGCTGTGCTCAGCCCGGTGATAAATTGCAGCTAATTTGATAGAGGAAATTAGCTGTGTAGAGCGTGTGGGTGGCTCCCGTGTTGACCGAGCTCCTTAGGAGAACTCGGTGGCACGTGGCCCCGTGGTCAATGTACCACCACGTTGAACGGATGCACTCCAGGTAGGCGACTGAAGTGGGTACTGTGGAATGGGGACAACTAGTACCCACTAGTTGTCTAGGCTTGGCTTTGGAAGGGCTCTTTGGGCCAAACGAGTGTTTTGGGAGCTGGTGGGTGAGAGGCAGGACAGCAGAGCAAGGAGAGGAGCCCTCCAGCTCTCCCCGTGCAGGAGAGGGTGGGTTGCTCCGGCAGGTGCTTGTGCTGGACATGACCAGCGTCTTGGGTGCCCAAACTGGGGAGTTGCAAAGATTTTGAGTACATTCCAGAGATGCTACTAATGTTTCTGGTTCTTCTGGGGTGGTGGAAGTCACAATGCTGCGGCTCCTGTTGCAACAGGGAGCAAGTGCAGCATCTGCCAACTTAGAAATGCCTTCATATTTCTTACTTTTGCAGAAATTTGGGGCATAACCGTAGCTACAAACTAGAAAAGCAACCTGTGTCTATGCAGGGCATGTGTTATTGGGAGCTCCGGTGGGTTTTTGCTCCAACCTAGCAGCTCGGTGAGAAGCGCCACGTGGTGACCGTGGTGCCACGCAGCGCGGCTGCAGGCCTGTGGAAATGCCCCCAAAATAATGCAATTCCTTCACATTTTGGGGGAGCTCCCTGTGCCATGGGAGGAGTGGTGGGAACAAATGCAACTGCTGCCTGGAGCCCTGCAAAGGCATCGCATTCCCGCAGGATTTTGGAGCCG
Source organism: Crypturellus tataupa (assembly GCA_034781795.1). Classification (NCBI taxonomy): domain Eukaryota; kingdom Metazoa; phylum Chordata; class Aves; order Tinamiformes; family Tinamidae; genus Crypturellus; species Crypturellus tataupa. Next base: position 5,167,305 of record JAWLRI010000060.1, on the reverse strand, counting down.
GTGCTTGTCAGGCTACACTGAGCCCTTATTGCCCTGCCTCCTTGGCAGGCTTGCAGCCGGCTATGCAATTTTCCAGTGATTTCTCCGTTTCGGTCACGCTGTGAAATTTGCTGTTAGGATTGGGGAATTACTTTCTTTAACAGCGCAGACTTAGAGTTGTGATTGGAATGGGAATTTCAAAGAGGATTTCAAAGCCTTTTAGGTGTGAGATTGTGAAGAATAGCTAATAATCCTCTACTACAAAATAAAAAAAAAAAGAAAATGTTATCCTAAGGAGTTAAAGATTAAGTACGTGAGCTACATACCCATGCCTAGCCCCAGATAAAGACCCCAGGATATAAGGAGGCTGCAGTGCCCTGTATCTGCATGGAGCTATCAAAGCAGCTCCCACTTCTCCTTCCAGGCAGGCTGGAACTTGCTTCACAGTTTGAAGATGCCCTTGGGCCATGTGAAAGACGGGTAATGAGTGTGTTTTGTGTGTGTTATACCCGTCTTTTTTTCCATTTTTTATAAACAAGAGGCTTCTTTCAATGTACATGGCTCTGCTTCTTGCACGGCAGGACCTTTCTACCAGTCTCTGTATTTCTTATATTGTTTTTCCCCTGGAGATTGATTGCTTTTTTAATCAGGGCATTAGATCTCCCGGTTCTTTGATAGTGGGTTTTTTTGTTTGTTTTTTTGATTGTTTATTAAAAAAAAACACTAAGGCAGCGCCAAGTTTGCACCCTGGCATTTGCTTTGGTGTAGTGGCAAGTCTCAAGAACTTGCTATGGGTTTTGACCCCTTATTTTCTCTCGCGAGCAGAACCACAAGGTGCTTTCTCAGGGCTTCAGGCGAAGCGGGATCCCAGCGCTCGTGCAGCCGCTCTCCGTGAGTCTGTTCTGATAAACGCGATGCATCGAGCGAGCAAGTGCTGCCTTCTGGCGTCGGGCGGCGACGGTGCAAGGCTCTTGGCACCGCGTTGGTGCCTCCTAACGTGGATTTCATGGGAACTTGGAGGCTCTTCCCCCTTGGCAGCGTTCGGGATTGCTGCCGGCAGCTGCAGCCGCTTTGGAAGTGGCTGGTGGGTTTGGGCAGTGCGGAGGCGGACGTCTGCAAAATGCACAGAGGAGAAAATAATTCATATATAAACACATTGCTGAGCTTTAGTTTTCTTAAGATACTGTTTCTCTTTGCAAAACTGTGTGTCGTTTGGAGATGGCAGAGCCAAGTGCCTGGGTTGCATCGTCCTTGTCCTGGCACGCAGGAGCCTGCTGCGTTCCCGGGCCCCTGGAGACCCTTCCCGCTGGATTATCCCGTCTCCCAGTGAACACAAGGACTTTGGAATGTCCTAAATGTTGATAAGTGGCAGGATTTGTTTTACCCTGTGTGTTTTTATGGCGCTTTGCACTTGTTTGGCAGCGGCGAGGGCCACCTTCTGGGTGCAGAATGCAGGGCAGCAGCCGCCCTGCGGGGCGGCTTTGCCAAGAGCATTTCCCAAACCAAGCCACACGGAGCAGCGGCCGAGCTGGCAGCCACGGATAAGCAATAGGAACTGGATAAATATAAAGTTAATGAGTAACAACTCTTTTTTCCCCTCCACATAAAGCTCAGTTTGTCCTGCTGTTTCCTCCTGGCTTCCAGCTGCAGCAGCTTCACTGCTCCTGCTCGAATCCCCTGTACCTGGCCTGTCGTTTCCTGGTCTCCGTGATGGGAATTTCTCCCTACGTGCCAAATCCCAGGGAGCTGCTGTGCAGCCTGGGGACCTGTGACAGGGGCATATTCCCAGGACGAGCATCTCCCATCTATATGTCCCCCTGTGCACATATACATATATATATGTATCTGTAAAGCCAGTGGGAGTAGCAGAGCTCCCAAGTGGAGCTTCTTGCTCACGCTGGGCAGGATCTGAACGCTCTCCCCTTCCTTGGGGATTTAAAACCTTTCTAAGGCATTTGCAACGCGTGCAGCCTGCATTTCCTTTTGGTCTCTGCATCAGAAATGAAAGTTAAGTGTGAAAACAGCAGGAGAGTACAAAGAAGCTTTTAAGACTCATCTAAAATAAACGCTTGCTTTTGCTTGCGATCTTGTTCTGAAATAAGAAGGAAAATGGATATAAATTTGACTTTAAATTAATCCGACGCTTCTGTTTGCTCCTAGATCCAGGATGGACCATCCCTGCTCGCTCCTGCTGCTCTGTGCTAGTTTTCTGCTCGTTCACGCTTTACCACCCAATGGAACGGAGCTGCCCAAAACCACAGCAACGACGAGTAAGTACGTGGCTTGACCGGGACGTTGGTTTTGGTGAGGTCCTGGCAGTCTTCTGCTCCCCAGTGCACTGCCCTGGCACGTACTCCCTCCTCTCCAAGGCCCTGCTCCTTCCCAACATATTGCAACCACAGAGGGGGCTACCTCAATGCCAATGATATTTTAAATAAAACATGAGATATGAAAACATCCTACTATCATATTCTCCGTTTGCATGATATAACTTGTATTCTTCTTACCCCTCATAAACCCAACTGTGCCCCTTCAAAGCTGATGCTCGTTGGCCCCGTTGGCCTCCTTTATTTAGGAGTTTCCTGCTTCAGCGCTGGCTGTTGCTACTACCCAGCCCATACGAGTTTTTTTTTCTTTCTCTTTCTATAATTGCGCTGATTCCGGCCTTGCTTTAAGCAAAGCCTAAGGCTCTGGGGAGCACTCGAGATCCGTCTGTGTGCTGCAGTCCTTGGGCAAACCTCAGCGTGGCCTTGGAGGAGCAGGGAGGCTCTCGCAGTGACTGCAGCAGTGATGAGCATCCCCGTGGAGTCCCGCTTAAGGCTTTCCAATCTGAAATTGCTATGAAATGAATCCACTAAAGCACAGACCAGCATCTGGCATTGCTTCATTCCATGGTTCTTGTTTGGACCGGAGCAATGGAAGAACTGGTACCGATGCTCTCTGCATGGCTGCGAGTGCAGGGGCCGGGGAGAGAAGTGACTTCATTTGTGTTGCTTCCTGGATCACTTTTAATACAACGAGTAAACAGGCGGTTTCTTCACAGTGTTGTTCATAAAACAGCAGTTTCTTTTGCTGTTTGCCTTCAAAAGTCACCTCAGACTTGTGCAGAATGTATGAATACATGATAATACAGATAAAAGCAATCTTATCTGCTATATTTTAATTGAATTTTATTTTTGCTGATACCAGTTAGGTTTACTTAGTGGGACTAAGCCGATTTAAAAAAAAAATCAAAGCCTTCTTTATTATTTAAATGCACATTAACATTTCTCTGTGGTGGGAAGAGAAGGAGAATTTTGTCTTGTAGTGAGTATGGGCAGACTGGAAATACGATGCTACTCAAAAAGAATTCCTAGGTGATGGGATTTGCTAATGTTTTCAATAGCCAGTAAACCAAAAAACAATATATTTTTTTTTTATGCTCCCTATGTAGTTTAAATGAGAAAGCAGTCTAGGAATAGTTGCAGGAATAAAGCCTTTGCATCCTTCCTTGCAAAATTTTGGAATTTCTTCAACGTTTACTCCATGACATTTTCCTAGCCCACTCTTCAGGCCTGTTTTTACCACTACCGGAATAGAACTGTGCAGAGGTAATTAGTTTATCGGATGGGTGGGAGGTGGAAGGACAGAAATTGGAACAGCTTTCCCTGCCCTTTTACTGCTGTTTTAAATAGTGTTCTTGCAGTAAGTTAGTGGGTGTCTTCACGGATATCTGAAGGATACAGGGATGTTATAGGAATACATTGGTGGCAGGTTCTGCTGCAGGCAGCAGGTCTGGGATCCGGCACTGCTTTATCCATGTTGACTAGTCCCAGTTTTATAACTTTTATGTATTAAAAAATCATTTTAAGGGTGGTGAATAAGCACCTGAGGAGCTGGTGGGTCTGTGTGGATCACTTTCTGCTCTTCAGTGTTATTTTAGGTGGTCCTCAGCATGCCAGACCGATGGGGTTTGGGAGAGTAACCCGTTTTCATCGCTGGGAAACCCTATAGGGCGTATTTAGCTACCTGCATCCATAGGAATGCTGCGTGTCTGTGAATAAATGAAATTTGTAGCTGTTTAGATAGGAACAAGGGTGTTAATTAGGGTGCGAGGCGGGCGGGAAGGTCGCGGTCGGACACGGCTGGTTCCCCTTCGCAGTGGCCGCGTGGGGTTTGTTTACCCCGAAAGCAGGAACCTCCCGGCGCTGGGGGAAGCGGTGCTGCATCCCCGGGAGAAGCAATTTGGATGGGCAGAGCCCCCAGCTCAGCTTAGTGAGGGAGCAGGACGGGGACACTGGCCATCCCTCTGGTGACCTTCACCTTGACCAGGCGCTGGGAGGGTCCATATTCCATCCTGGTCCCGACAAGCACCCAGCGATGGTTATTTATGGGAGGCAGCAGTGGGAAGTGTCCCATGGCGGGGTGACCCACAGGCCACCTCGGCTTTTGCAGCCTCCGTTGAGTCATGGGGATGTGCTGACACTGACAGAAAGAATTTGAGTCCGTGTTTGATTTTTCCCCTTAAAATCCTACTTGGTGTTGAGGCAGTTGTGTTGGAAAGAGCTAGTTGCACCTCTAACTCTCCAAAATCTCAGCCTGGTGATAATTTTCCGCTTTTTTTTTAGCATAATGCAAGAATTCCTTGCAGAATTCAGTGCAGAATTCCGTGCAGAATTCCGTGCAGCCCCCACGGAAGGTGCAGGTTTGCGAGGGCACCGTGCGGCCCTTGCGCACAGCTCGGGCTGCCGAAAGCCGGGCATGAGGAAGAGGGACTTTCTGTGGTTTTATGAGCTAATTTCCTTGCAGAAGGGGCTGCTGTGGTGACGCAGAGGAGGGCGCCCATCCTTACGGGGTGCCTGGGCCTTGAAGAAACCCAGGGAAGCGGGAGCTGCGCTCCGCCAGGAGTCGGAGCTCTTCTCCGGGACGCCCTGCGGGGCTGCCAGTTTTTTGGCCCGTCCTTTGGTCGGGAATCGCTGTTTTCCCAGCGTAGCCTCAAAGCTGCGGTATAAGGAACCCGAGTTATTCTGAAACAGTTGGGGGATTTTGTGTTTTGCAATGAAATGAGGGGGTTTTCGGCTCCCTAGTGATTCAAACATTTAGTTGTCCCCTCCTCCCCCACCAGTGTCCTGTGTTTTGGCACAGCAGAGGTCATGACAGTTGCTATTAAAAATGAATCCTGAAATAGATATTCAAGCTAAAATTTCCTGACTTCACTAGTAGGACAAAGTTTATTTATTTATTTATTTTTCCCTCTTGCCTTTTGCCCTTTTTCCTTTTTTCTGCAGCTCCCGGTCCCTGTGCAGAGCGCAGGGATGTGGAGCTTGCAGAGCTGCTCCTCGTGGATGCTCCCTGCCGCAGCCTCTGCTTGCCCAGGGCCACTTTGTCATTTTGTCCATGTCAGTGTGCAGTTTCCATACATTTTATTGCCCTATCTTGCTCTGGACTGTTGTTGACTGAGGTAACTCCTTTCCTAGGATATAACACAGCCCCGTGGAATTTATTCCCTGTCCTTAACGGGCTGTTTGAGCAACCTCATCCCTCTTCTCTCCAAACTGCCTCCCTTTCCCCTTCTTTACAGAGCTCCTGTTAACTGCATTGCTCAAACTCCCTGCTCCACTCGCCCACAACATAGCTAAACCCCAGCCCTGCTTCTCCTTTAAGGGCACAAAAATAGCAGTAACTTTTTATACCCAGCAAACGCATGGGCAGTGTTGCAATACCCGGCCAGCCTGTAGCAAAACCCTTAGAAACGGTGGGGATTTTGGGGCTTGTTAAGGATGTATAAATATAATTTAAAAAAGAAACTGCTTTAGCTTTGGAAGAGCAAAACTACTTGAAAAAAAGCAAATTTAGCATCTTCTTGCTGTAGGCTGAGGCTCATAGTTTCGTTTGTTGGATTCAGATTTATTTTATAACTTTACTGTGTTACATATTGAATTGTTGAGTGGAATTAAGAGCTTACTGAGAGCATAATGAAAGTGAAACCTACAGTGTTGCATAAATGGAAAAAAAAACCCTCCTGCTAATAACATCCTGAAACCTGTAATTTTAAGCTAATTATAACATTTTTTAAAAAAATATTCTGAGTTGTGAGTGTTTGTAAGGGGTTCAGCATTCCTCCTCGATCTCATATCTTGTAGCACAGCCCACAGCGAGGTCCCTGCCAAGGGCTTTTGGGTGAGCTCGGTCTGTCCCAAACCTCCTGCCTGGGGTTGCCCCTCAGTGTTTATTTTAAAGCCTTGCACCAAGTCTATTCACTCTGATTAAAAAATAAGTTCTTCCTCGATTTCCTCTTTGGACCCTCTTCCCTCCTGCTACATTCCTGACATCCTAAAAGCCAAATACCTTGGAGTAAGGGGGGAAAAGCTCTTCTGGTGTGGGATTTTGCCTCGCCGTGCATTATAGATGCTTGGAGAGATCAGCGCACGTGGATGGCAGGAGGGATTTGGGTCCGTTGCACTGCGATGGCTCGGGGTGGGTACCCGAGCGCATGCGAGTGACTGCGTTTGCCCCCGCAGACTCCACGGAGGAGCGCGGCTTGCAGCAGGACCTGCTCACCTCCGTGCTCATCCTGCTGCTGGTCCTCATCGTCTTCCTCCTGCTGGCCGCCTACTTCTTCAGGTAGGTGCCGCGCGCGGATGGGCACCGAGCGCATGCGCGGCGACGCGCGCGTGTATATGTGTGTGCCTATATATATAGCGCGCACACGCGCTCGCCGGGGCCTCCAGCATGAACAGGAAAAGCTTCTCGCGCCTGACGTGGTGGGTCGCGGCGGGCACGGGGCGCGCCGGCCCCGCGGCGCTCCGGGCGCTCACGGGTTTGTTGTTTTCCAGGTTCCGCCGGCACCGCAAGGCCGTGGTGAGCGCCGGCGACAAGAAGATGCCCAATGGCATCCTGGAGGAGCAAGGTAAGCGGCCGCCCCATGCTGAAAACACCCCGATCCCACAGGTTGCTCTGAGATTTCGCTCTAAACTGGGGGTTCGGCGACTTCTTCTCGGTGGTTTTATCAGGATGCCGACTGGGATACAGATTTCCTGTGCTTGGAGGATTCTGGTGTTTCTTCTTAAAAGTTTAAAAAGAAAAATCCTTTGTGAAAATGCAGGCTAGTTCCCCATAGCGAAACAGGAAAGAGGATGAGGGACGACTGAAAACCAGTAGCCCCACAGTAAATTTATTTCAAAATCCACAGATGTTTCCACGGGATTTTTCGATGGATCTGGTTTTTAGGTCTTTCCTTCAACATGGGGCACTCAACATAGGTTGCTTGGTGAGACATTCCAGCCTGGTGAACCTGGGGCAACTGTTAAGATCTTCCTTATGGATTTTTATTTTAAGGGAAAAAATATAATGTTGGAATGAATCCCACCGGATTTCCCATGGATAACCATACGCCCAGCGTGTGTGTAGCAACGGGGCAAAAAGGAACGTGATAGATAAGAGATAGACATAAACGTAACCCAGGGCAGGTTCCTGTTGTGTGGGGTGTTTCCAGCCGATCCGGGTGTTTTGGGGTGTCACCGGGAAGCGGTGGGAGCCCATGAACCTCATTGCCTTGAGCGGAACCGCGTTTTTCTTCGGGTTCCTCGGTGTCTTTTTGGCTGTCTCGGCCACATTGTAATGTGGTGGCAACGGTGAGGCCGTTCGCTTCACCGCTTGTGGTTCTGCTGGAATTTATGATGTTCTCCACAAACACACTTGGCCCGTGGCTCTGTTTTCATTTCATTTAAATCGGCTTTATCGCTGGTTTTAGTCTCATCCCAGAATCTGTTTTGCCATCTCCCGGGTGATATTAATTCCTAAGCTGCGCTCGTGTTGCCCAGGCTCTAGATGTGCCTCTAACCCTGCTTTTCCCGGCCTGGCAGAACAGCAGCGGGTGATGCTGCTCAGCAGGTCCCCGTCGGGCCCCAAGAAGTATTTCCCGATCCCGGTGGAGAGCCTGGAGGAGGAGATCAGGCTGCGCTCGGCGGACGAGGGGAAGCTCTTCCGGGAGGAGTTCAACGTAAGTCGGCGCGCGGGGGCGAAGGAGCCACAAAGACGCACGGATTGGGAGATGCCCACGGGCTCTCGTCGCCCTCGCGGGCGCTGGGCAAGTTCGGCCTCTCTCTTTGCACCTCTTTGTGCTGCTCCGTCTTGGGGCCCTTCCTGGCTGCTCACCACATCCTCCTGCTTCTTCTGCAGCCGGACGAGGAGCGGTGGCTTCTGCGCTCAGCGCCTGCCTCGGTTAGGCGGTTTATGGAGCCACTTTCTGGAGTTTGGGCAGATTTAGACCTTGCTCTGAGCTCAGCAGCCTCTCACCGCCAGCCTGAGCTCGCAAACCCATGTATTTTGTTTTACTCTCACGTAGATTCTGTGGAAATCCTTGCATTTTTGTAGGCAGCTGTGGGCGTTTTGTAGACAGTCTTAGGTCTACGTGCCTAACCCTCTTCAATGCTTTCATCCCCAAAGCCTGAATTACTCTTAGCAAGCACATTGTGTACATTGCACTGATACATTAACTGCAACAGGAGAACTCCGTCTGCCTTCCGCTTGTTTCATTTCTCACTATTTGTTCTGTGTATGAAGATAGGGCAGTAGGAAGATTATTTTCTTTATTCAGAGCAAAAAAAGAAAAAAAGAGAAACCCAATCACTTGCTTTTTTGGGGTCTTTCGGATAACCCTTATTGCATTTATCGTGCACAGTGGAGCTCTTGGGGCACCGCTGATGCACCCGGTGGCCAGGCCAGCGCCTCGGCTTCCTGAGGACCGTCCTGCCCGCGGTGGACAGCGTGACACGGGGGTGACACACGGGAAGTGTCACCCGGGGCGCGGGGTGACTCGCAGGGTGCAGGACGTGACGGGGAACCTCCTCCGTGAGTCACTCGTCCCCTTTGGAGCCGGGAGAGCCACAGAGCGATTCGCAGCTGCAGGGGGAACACAGGGTTATTTACCCCAAACTGCTTGTCCCGTCTGAGCAGGAGGAAACATTTTTGTCCTGACATTCACTAGAGACCCAGGGGTGAACGCGGTCCCGTATGCTGCATCCTCCGCTCCTGCTCCCCTTAGCATCCTTCTCCTAAAGACATGAAATGCAGGAAGCTGGTGACAGTGCCACGTGCGCCCTGTGGGTTTTTAGGGACCAAATCCTGCCTCAAGAGCCTCTATTGAAGGGGAAATTCGGGAGGGCCCTGCAGAAATTCCTGATTTCCTTTTCACCCCTTCATCCGGGAGAAGGGAGAGGTTGCTGTGCCAGAGAGCAGTTTCTGGCTCTGTTTTTGTGTGGTCTTCTCAGGAAAATAAAGACTTTGCTTAAATAAGGACTTGATTAGCTTGCCAAAAGTAACTAGCTTTTTAATGGGAAACCTTTTTATTAAAAAAAAAAAAAAAAAAAACCCTTTTCTCTCTTTTTTTCTTCCTTTCTTCTCCATTTACTCGCAGCCCCCAGTTTTAGCGGTACAAGAAGCCTCGGGGTGCAGGTAGCTGGTTTCCTGTGCGCACTGGGACGTCCTCAGCTCCTCCCTGCTTCTGCACCCTGGAGCCCTACACAACTCTGCTGTTTTTAGGGGGTTCCCAAAGCTGCTTTTGCGGGGAATCTCCCACAAGACTCCAAGGAGGCAGCTCGGGATGCGCTGCCCTTGTCCGTCTTCATTCTCGCATTGAAGCTTCTTCCTCTTTGCTGCTGATTTTCATTGCTCTGCAGTCCCGTTTTTAGCAAGTTAGCTGTTGCAGCTGCGGCAGTTCAGTCAAGTCAGCGCGTGGCTGCATTTATCTGCAATCTCAGATTTGGTTGATGTTACACACCGATAAATAGCTGAGCTTCGAGGTGAGCTTCAGCGCGGGATAATGGTGCTGTGTTGGGCTGAGCATCCCAAAATGCAGCTGCTAAAGCGGGTACCACAGGGAGCATCCCAAAACGCCGCCGCTAAAGCGGGTGCCGCAGTGGGGCTGGAGAGGCCGGTGTCCCGCCACCCCCGTGACAGGTCACAGCCCGTGAGTCAGGGCGCAGATGGCATTTCCCAGCACAGACGGCCCCTGAATCGCTGCCATCGACGGCTCGTGGAAAAACAGCATCTTCCCTCAATGCTGAGCTGGTTTTGTGCAGCGAGAGCCACCCGGGCAGCGCCTCTGGGGTTAGATTAGTGAGGGAAAGTTCTCTTTAGAGAAAGAAGTTGAGTCGTGTTTAATTCTGTTGGATGCAAAATGTGGCTTTTCTGAGAGCCCGTGCGGTTACTCATTAGTCACGTTAAAACACCCTGACTTTGGGTGTGATGTTTCTTTTTCTTTCTCTTTCAGTCACTGACGCCCGGACACGTGCAGGGAACATTTGAAATGGCAAATAGGGAAGAAAACAGGGAGAAAAACAGATATCCCAACATCCTGCCGTGTAAGACGCTACTTTTTAGTTAAATCATTGGGTTATGTGCGCGGGTGGCACTGAGCATCCTGAACTGCTACAGGAATGTAACATTTGCTGGGCACAGATTATCTACTTTTTCTTTTTTCCTTTTTAAAATGCCTGTTTCTTGCCCTGATACATTAGTCCTTGGCGAGTATTTTGGATGGTTTCGAAAGCTGCAGCTCTAATCTAAGTGCACTTGTACTGTGCTCTCTTCCAGATGACCATTCCAGAGTGATTTTGACCCAAATAGATGGAGTCCCATCTTCAGACTACATTAACGCATCCTACATAGACGTAAGTCAGCGGTTTCCCACTGTTAGCCAAGCTGCTGATTTGACTAGGAATTAATATTAAAGAAGTGTTTGTCTTCTTTCACATGCTGGTATTTCACCTTTTAACTACCATAATGTTTATTTCCTCAGGGTTACAAGGAAAAGAATAAATTTATAGCAGCACAAGGTAATTTGTTTTCATTTCTCCTTTGTGTTCATTTTAAAACTAAACCGTGCAAGATGAGAAATGTCTTAGGGGTGACTTCGGGTGCAGATGACACCAAATCCGAGGAGGGTTTAGAGGTGATGGTGTAAAGGGAATGGTAACCTCCTGCCTTTAGACCTGGGGTTTCTGCTGTCTTTAGTGGAGAAGCCTGCTGCTTTTTTGCCTCTTTTTGGCAACTACTTAGGATTTGAAGGAAGAAAGATCGTGTTAGAGTGGATGGGGAGAGCGGCGTTGGGATGGATCACCCCTCAGCCCAAGCTTCCCGGCTTGGAGCTGTGCAAAACAAAACAGATTTTTTAAGAGGTTCATGGTATATTCCAAAGTTTGGGAATTGTGAAGCCATCCCAGCTGTGGGTGGGCACCTGGGCTCAGCCCTGATGCTCCTCTTGGTGTCTCTTCAACGGAGCTGTCCTCTGTATCCAGGACCGAAACAAGAAACAGTCAGTGATTTCTGGAGGATGGTCTGGGAGCAGAAGTCTGCAATTATCGTCATGTTGACAAACCTGAAGGAAAGGAAAGAGGTAAGGGAGTAACTGGGGTCTGAACCTGGATCTCCCTGGGAAGGAGCGCTCCGGACCCGCGTGCTCGGGGCAGCTTGGCTTGTGGCCATTTGAGTTTCGCACCGCTTCCTCTCCCCTCCTTTCGACACGTCTGAGTTTCTGCTAAAAGCTGCGGTTTTAGTTTCCAAGATAAAAGTGCTGTAAATAGACACCAAGGAAAAATATCTGATGGTAGTTTTGTCCCCTGCAGCCTGTTTGTCATAGCCAAAGGCAAATTCTTACTTTGTCGCAGCGCAAGTAAAGCTGCATTCTGGGCTTAGACCTTTTTCTTTTGGTTAGAGATGAAGATTAGAGCATTATTCCTTTTATTTGGGTATTCTGTTTCAAAGTGATTTTTGCCGTATGCAGTTAACAACTAAAAAGTAGCACTTCTTGTGAGAGCAGATCTGCTGCTCCGTGTTCCCACGCTCCCACCTTGTCCTCCCGTCCTCGAAGTGCCTTGGCTGAACACGGAGACACCAGCTAAAACGTTAATGTGTCTAACATCTCTGCTTCCCTGATTAAAGAAACCAAGTTAAAGAAACAATTAAGGAAGTACATTATCAAAAATAGCTTTAAAAAGAGATGCTTTTTATTTATTTCCTTTTTTTTTTTGTATTTTACTTGGGTTTGATGATGCTACATGCTCAGCTGAACTGTGTTCCCCAAAACATCATTCCCCATTCCCCAAATGAGCCTATAGCTGTGGTTTCCCTATAGCTGTGAAAGTCAGGAGGGGAAGTGGAGGGAATATTATCTAGTTACCGGGAACGCTGCCTTATTTTGCACTGCTCAAGGGTGACCTCTCCTGCCAGTTGTGAAATAATGTTGATAAAGTCTGGTGATTTACCCTCCTTGGGGAGGGTTTGTGATAAGCGATATTCCGCATCAGTATTTGCAAGTGCCCTTTTTATAACTATTTTGTACCTTTCTTTTTTTACAACAATGAAGAAAAGATCCCCAAGAGACTGTGAGCAATTTTGAGGAGAGACGTTCCATTTTCGTCTATTCAGGGTGCTGCTCCTACTCTCTTTTAGTCCGTCTATAGTATTGCCATAGCAAGCTCGAAGAGCCAAGGCAGTTTATAATAAGAACCTGCTTCTAATCTGAGAAGCTGGAGCTGAAACTTCACGTTCCTGATGTTCCCCCACGAGGGCTGCCTTTTCTCACTAACTGCACCGAGAAGATAAAGGGCTGAGGTACCAAAATCCTATTATCCAAAAGCCCTCCAAACCCAAGCCAAAAAAAATCAGAAATGTCCGGTTCATAAAAAAGGAATTATAAGGCTATTCTTACCCTTTCTCCATATAAATTAAAGCATCAATAGTCTGGGCAAAGTGCTATGGTATTTCAGATAGTTGAACTCTGTATGCTCCTATACGGAATTATGTACCTTATTTTCAAGTAACTGTGTTATTCTCTGCGTGATCACTAAGGAAATCGGTCTGAGTGTTATAAAACGGGCTGTGTGTTTATGCAGGATAAATGCTATCAGTATTGGCCCGACCAAGGCTGCTGGACTTACGGAAACATCCGCGTGTCGGTGGAGGATTGCATCGTGCTCGTGGACTACACCATCCGCAAGTTCTGCGTGCAGTCCGTAAGGAGCAGCGTCTTGCTGAGTCTTCACTTTATTTTTTAAATCAAATTATTGCGGTGTAAAATGTTGGCTTAAATTGAGAAAATTGGTTAAATATATTTGCAAATTGAGGAAGGTGTTGTGCTCCTAGAGGCAGGGACGGCGGGATGATGCATTCGGTGTTTGGTGCAAGTAAATGTAATAGATTGGCCCTTGTTTTGGTCCTGTGTGTAGCCACGTACTGTCTCACTCTGTCATTTGGGTTTGCAGAGGGGAGGGCATGGATTAAAGGAAAAAGAGGGAATTTGGATATATGTGGTTAATTGGAGTAGTTTGTGGATATTAGTTGGCCAAAGTCAGAGCTACTGCTGCATCTGATCTCCACGGAATACGTGTTTGCAGGATTCGGTTCTCCGTTGAGGGAGACCGTGCAGGGTTTGCAGAGCAAACCAGTTCCCCAGACTGAAATAAATGACTTGATTAGCACCTTGTCTAACTGCCTTAGTGGTAATATTATTCTGCCTGTATGGTATGTGCACTGTAAGCTCCTAATCTTTGACTTGGAGTCTAAATGTTGAAGGAACACAAGTAATTTAAAAAAAAAAAATTACTTTGTATGTAAATCTTTGCGTGAGCCCTGCCGTGTCCAACTCGGAGTGTCCCTTGTGTTGCCGGCAGCTCCACGACGGCTGTAAAGCCCCCCGGCTGGTCACGCAGCTCCACTTCACCAGCTGGCCGGATTTCGGGGTGCCCTTCACGCCCATCGGCATGCTGAAATTCCTGAAAAAAGTCAAGGCGCTGAATCCCGCTCATGCCGGGCCCATCGTGGTGCACTGCAGGTACGTGCATGCTCTTTGTGCCACTCTGCCAATTCCGGCTAGAATCGGGTATAAAGCGCCAAGGCTAAATATTTATTTTCTCTTGAAAGCTGCATTTTTTTTCTTTTTTTTATTTTTTTCCTTAAGTTGCAATAATATTCCAGGTTCTTCTTAGAGCCCAAGGTAAGAATGAATTCCAAAGCTCTGTCCTGCCGTCACTTTAATACCGAAACAGAAGTTTTTATCCCCGAGTGAGATCCAGCCTTTGGCATAAATGTGTTCTTTGTCAGAAGAACAGACTCCTAGTACAAATCCGTGACCTTTGCCTCCAGCTGCTCCTTGGAGGATTCATCACTCCTTTTTTCCCACAACAGAATTGCCATTTGCTATATAAATTATCCATTAAATGGGTAGGGTTTTTTTTAAAGGAAGAATTGCATTTAAGAGATTTAAACTTTGCAATTTTGAAAATGTACCAGCCTATCAATGTAGAATATATTTGTACTCATCCAGTCACAAATGTTTAAGTTTCCTGCTTTCAAAGGCTTGTGGTGAACTCTTGGAAATTTAATGTTAATAAAACAACAAATCGATTTTAAAAGAATAATTGAAACCTCTTCAGCAGCTGTAGGCTCACAGCTGGCAAGAAGTGTCTTCTTGGGACCCGTTACTGAGGCTAGAAGGAAAAAAACCAAAGAAACAAAAAAAACAGCTTTATCTTTCTGATCTTTGCTTTAAGGAGATGGTTTTGGATCTGTGTTAGACATCTAGAAACACTCATAGAGCCTCTGGAGCGTCACTGTGCACCCCTGGAAAGAGCATGTTTGTCAGGACCAGGCAGCCCTTTCCCTCATTTCGACTCAGACTGGCTGTGCTAGAGTTCATGAGTCTTTAAAGTAAAATTTAAGAAAGAAAAATAAGATTTTAGTTGTCCTGCATAGCCTTTCCTATGAAAACCCACATATAGGGTCTTTCTGTGGTGTTCAGTGGGGGCTAATACTGCGTTTGAGCTTTGTTTTTCACCTGGTCAGCGTTCTTTTAGGTAATGGTAAGAAATGGTAAAAATAACCTCTCATTGCAAACGTGCAGTGACTCAGTGACTTCAGCGCAATGATCCAACAGGCCCCGGCAGCACCGCTCTGTATCAGGGTTCAGGACTCGTACGGAGTTTCCGTTTCCTTTAGAAATAAAGCCTGAAAAAGGTGACACCTAATTTCCCTTACTGCTCCGGATATGACAGTATTGAATTGCTGGGAAAAGGGAAGGGAAACTCATGGATCGTAATGGTGTGTTCGAGTGAGCTGTTTAGGAAGACGTCACCCAAAACAGAAACAGCTCAGCTGGAGTGTTTGATATTAATGAAAAATTTAGCGTTTGGAAGTAAAGAACAGCAGATAAAATGTGGTGGGGAGCGAGAGGGAAGTTTCTGTGAAAATATATGTTTTTAAAAAGACTATGTGCATACATATATACATGTATATGTATATATACATATGTGTATATATACATATATGTGTGTGTGTGTATATATATATATATACATATATATATATATACACACACACACACACACACACACACACGCTAAACTAAGTAGCACTATGCACGCAGTTAGTAGCACTATGCATTGCCCATGGTTTTTCTGGTATTATTTCAAGCCTAGTTTCCTTGCCGAAAATTACTCAGTATCTTTGGGAACAGTCGGGTCAGGGGAGAAATTTTTGCCCTGGTTTCGAAAGCGTTTCCCTGCCGTGACGGCAGCGCAAGCGAACAGGAGGTTAAAGGAGAGCGATCAGTGCGAGCACAGGATGCCGTGCCCTTTTCCTCCGAGAGGAAGGGCTGCGAGGCAGCCAAGTGGGTCATTTATAAGGGTTTTGCTCCCTCTCGTGGCTGTTGAAGGGGGATGTAAATAATATTTTGGAACAGCTGCATTAACCAGTGTAGAACTCGTTAACTTAATGGCATGTGACAGGAATCGCACAAAAAGGCTCTTGGAAGTAGGAAAAACTATTGGGAATTCCATTCTTAGATTGAATGATTATAGATAGTCGAATATTCTTTTTTCCCCAAATTATATTTAGCATCTTCATATTTCAGAGTTGGAAAAAGGGACTTTTTCTAATTAAAAGCTGAGCTCCCTTTGTATTGATACCACTATAAGAGTGAAAAATGAAACGTGTCTCCCAGTAATTCAATCGCATATAAACAGCCTAAGTTCTGCCTGTGTCTTTGCTGTAGCAATCCGTGAAGACTCTGTAGTTCATTTGAGTGTCTTTTTTCTTTTGAAGTGCTGGTGTGGGTCGAACGGGCACGTTTATCGTTATAGATGCCATAATAGACATGATGCACGCTGAGCAGAGAGTTGATGTTTTTGAGTTTGTTTCGAGAATACGGAATCAGCGTCCGCAAATGGTTCAGACTGACGTAAGTAGCTTCTTAACCGTCCAGAATTACCCCTTTTTCCAATATAAAGTAGCATGTGCCGCTGTCACCCAGCTGGGTTATTGCAAACAGAGCAAAACCCAGTGGCCAAATGTTGGGGAAGAAGAGCCAGACAAATTAGGGTTGTGATAAACCCCCACTAAGGCTTGTTTTATTTAGGGAAAATATGGATAACTATACGGAAAAGGATGGAATTTTATAGAATGTGAGCAGTAAAATAGAAAATTCTGTTTTAGCTTGAGCTCTATTTTGATGATGGTCAAGTAGATGAGAGAAGGAAGAGCCAGACTTGATGCAGCTTTCAGTCTCCTCACGTGCAGCTGTTTGCTCCTTGCAGATGCAATATTCATTCATTTACCAAGCCTTACTCGAGTACTACCTCTACGGGGACACAGAGCTGGACGTGTCATCCTTAGAAAAACACCTGCAGACATCACACAGCACAGCACCAAACCTCGTCAAAATAGGGCTAGAAGAAGAGTTTAAGGTAAGTGCAGAGGGTTTTGCCCTATGATTTCAACGGTTAAACCAAAAAGATAGCTGAAATGTGAGAATTACGAGGAGAAGGAATTGCTGTTGTTTCTGTTGGCCCTTAACTAAATCTGTCTGTTTTATTTCAGAAACTAACCAATGTTCGGATAATGAAGGAGAACATGAGGACTGGCAACCTTCCAGCAAACATGAAAAAAGCCAGAGTCATCCAGATTATTCCGTGTAAGACTATCGATCAGCTTTGTATCTCTAGAAAAACGTGTTATAACACACGATAACGGTAACGTGGTCAGAATTCAGCATGTTACGTGCTGGTAGCGCCACGTCCCACGTAGAGCCTCAGGGCGTTGGGATGAACTCGGGCTCTTAACAGCAAGAGCAGCATCTCTGCAACCTTGCAGAACGTTTGCAAGTAGGAAATAGAGTATAATCAGATACTTTTCATGATGGAAGGAGATAATTCAGCAGTTCCACCTTTGCAGTAGCCAAATTTTCTGTATTTTGCTGTGATTCATCCCCTTGGGGTGACTGAGTGTGAAGCGGATAAACTTGCTTCCCCGTGCGCTTAGTAAATCCCGGATAAGACCTTTACATCGTTCTTTCTGGTTTTCAGACAATTTTCTTGCTGTTCTTTCCAAAGGTTGTAATGGGGCAGTCAACATACAGTTAGCAAAAGCAAGGAGATATTTGTTTTTGTTTTTCAGATGATTTTAACAGAGTGATTCTGTCAATGAAAAGAGGTCAAGAGTATACAGACTACATCAATGCTTCCTTCATAGATGTATGTATACAAACTTTAAATATATTTCAGCTGAAAGTCAAATATTTTGTTTTAAAGAGATCTTTATCACCTTTGCTGATGAAGACCTTTAGCGTTTTGGTTTGGGTTTTGCTAATGAGAGTTTTCACATACATTTCTTATCCTACTCTGACGTTTTCAGTTTCAAGTTTAGTAGTTCTGTACTTTAAATATTCTTGTGGTTAGTTTTATAAACTAAAGTTTTTTTTATGAAATCCTAGAGAAAGCAAACAGCCTAACAGTTTAATTTGCTGTATAACTAACATTTATAATTAGATCTGCCTACTCCATTAGCTGCACACAGGCTAAAATATATACCAAATATGCACTTTGCTAACTTGCAAAGAAAAAACTCAACATATTTAGTATTGTAAAAGGATATCGGAGGATTTGGGAGCTCTGACTTGCATGGGAAGATGTGGTTCAATTCCTGGCTTTGCTCCTGCTTTGCTGTTGGAATTTTGGACACCACTATCTATGGGGTTTCAGTTTTATTTAAATATGAGAATTAATTATGTCCTTAAGCAATAAAACCCTGTTAGTGATTGAGGATTTTGGATGCTCGTTATGGGGTAACACATCCACACGTAGCTGGAACTCGGGCAGCGCGTTGCACGGTGATACCTGCGGTGGTTAATGGGCTTCAATACCCTCCTTGGGAGAACAGCCGGACAGAAACCTCTCCTGCAATTCCCTAGCCTGAAACGGTGACCTTTCCTTTCAAAAACAAAGTTAAAATACTTAATTTAACCATGCTTTAAGCATGTTTCTAGAATGCAAGTACTCTTACGGTTTCCCTAAAAATACTGTATCAAAATGTGTTTTTACATCTCATTACTAAACCTCTTTTATTATGTGTGTGGGTTTTGTTTTTTGTTGGTTTTTTTTTTTACTGCATTTCTGGTAGTAAGCGAGTGATATTTGATTGTAACTTATTCAGTTCCTTGGAATAAGGGAAATAATTAAATATATTTGTTATTACTTCCCTCTCCATAGCTTATAACCCTTAGAATATATAAATAGGTGCCTGTTGAGGGGCATAGATGTTGGCATGGAGTTGGTGTGGGGTCTGCAGACGGTTTGCAAACGCACCAGGTTTGGAATAACGGGAAATTTACCCGGACGCGTGTGCTCTTGCCGGCAGGGCTATCGGCAGAAGGATTATTTCATCGCGACGCAGGGGCCGCTGCCGCACACGGTGGAGGATTTCTGGCGCATGGTCTGGGAGTGGAAGTGCCACACGGTGGTGATGCTCACGGAGCTGCACGAGAGGGAGCAGGTACCGCTGCGCCTGGGCCCTTTCCTTAGCACTCGTAACCCCTCCTCAATAAATAGGAGCATCAGTGTTAGATAAACTATTTTTTTGCCTGAAAAATCACATAATTGAAAACTTTTCTGCATTTTGGGCATCCCTCCTCTACCCCTCTGTGTTCGGTGATGGAGATGCAGGGCTCCCCTTGTCGGACAGGTGTTCCCATAGGGGTCTGCAAGGTGGTGTTTGCTTTTGGGAGACTTTTTAAAAACATTCCATCCTATTTAGGCATTAATTCTATTCTTGTTTATAAAGAAATATTTACTCCTCCTGGTCTCTGTGTCCTTTCAACCCTAATGGCTTATACCGTGGAAGTGTTTCATTGCTATACAAACCAAGGGGTTGTTAGTCACTCCACTTCAAAGCGATTCGAACACTTTCAAAAAGTGAAAATTAGATAACTGAAAATTTCAAGGAACACTCTTTCAATTTTGCAGGAAAAATGCTTCCAGTACTGGCCATCGGAGGGCTCCGTGACTCACGGAGAGATAACGGTAGAAATAAAGAGTGACAGTCTCCTGGATGCCATCAGTGTGAGGGACTTCCTAATTACATACAACCAGGTATTGTGTTTATTTATTATTATTGTTATTTGTGTTGGTTCCAATCTAGTTCAGTTTCTAGGATAAAGGCAAATACCACAGAATCAGAAAATTCCGCTACTGCTGATGACATTAAAAAAAAAGTACCAGTGTTAAACTACTTCCTTTTTTTGTCTCAGATTATTTTGTTTCTCCTCATCATCTTTTACACTAGAATTTTAACATTATTAATATAGTCCGTTCCAAACCAGCCTGTTGTGTTATATTCAAAATAATAAAATAGCATTCACATTATGTGACGAAATCAGCATGACACAAATATCTGTTTAGGGTTGCTTCTAATTAGCAAACATGTAAACAAGGATTTTTTTTTTTAATTTCCTGGTAAAATTTAAGCAAAAAATGATGCCAAAAAGATGAGTGAATTTCATGAATTGATTTTTTTTTTTTTTTTTTTTTTTTTTACCAACACTTAATTTTCTTTGGATGATAAAAGTCATAAATGATTGATGCTGAAAATGATCATCTTTAAGTGCATATATCTTGAGAACTATTCAAATGAAGCAGTTCTGCAAATCGAAAGGGAAACTACATGGGTGAATTAGCAGCAGAGCGTGGAGGGATTAAGAGCTGAGGTCTGTGTTACGGATCAGGTTGAGCAGAGCCCTTTATTGGAATGGAATAAGATCTATATGAGTAGTGTGTAAGGGTAGAAGCACGTTTCCATTTGGGAATGCTCACGGCATCCAACGGGACCGTTTATCACATGCGCAGGGCGCCCCGGAGAAGCCGAGCAGGCTGGTGCGGCAGTTCCACTTCCACGGCTGGCCGGAGATCGGCATTCCCGCCGAAGGGAAGGGCATGATCGACCTCATTGCGGCCGTCCAGAAGCAGCAGCAGCAGACGGGCAACCACCCCATCACGGTGCACTGCAGGTGGGCTCCCGCGCCGAACACTCGCTCTTTCTGTCTTATAATTAACAAACAAACAACAAAAACCCATAAGTTAGGATTAGGTAAAGGATTTACCGCTCTACTACATTGTTCTTAATGGATGGAGACTAAACAAGTGCCTCTGTTTCTTGGCGAGTTGTAGGTGCTCCCGTGTTGTCAGGATGGAAGTGCTGATGCTGGTCTGCAAATTGTCAGGGAATATCTCTGATCCCAACGGAAGGCAAAATCTCCCTGTGACCTTACAAGCCCGTAGGAGGAGTCAGGAGGAGACAGAAAATGATGGTTAATGTTAAGAGGTAGCTGGAGTGTGACTTGGTACATCACAGCTTTGGCATCTGCCAACTTGTTGTTTTCTGGAGACTGTATTTTTTTTTATTAGAACATCTCTCAGGGTTCTTTTAAAAATATATTATTTCTATTTAAAAGGAAGATTTTTCTTTTTAGTTCCCTAATTCCCTTCTGCTACTACACAGTGGTCAAATTCTCACTTTTCCTTAGTCTTCCATCCCCACTCTTTTTAAATTTTTTATTATTATTTTAACTCCAGTTAAAACTCCAGATTCTTCAAACAATTAGAAAGAAAATAAAAACCCAAACCACAGCATAATTATGGTCCAGAACTGTTAATGCTTAGAACTCCCTCCTACCCCCTATTGCATAGCTTGCACATCCCAGTTTTTGGAAGTTATATGAACTTCTCCATGAAGTCATGCGAGCATCTTCCAGAATAAATGAGTATCAGCAGGGAAGAACGCTGAAACTTAAACTAAAATCAGTCTAAGAGCAATTGATCTAAGACTAAAATTGGTCTAAGACCAATTTTTCAGTGTTCACGTGACCTCTTGAAAACTTCTGCTCATTTTTTCCCCAACTGTTTAGGAATGGTTTAAGGAACCAGGAAGTTATGTAGAATAAAGATAAAACTCTACAAATATATGGGGGTTTGCCAGCAGAACACACTGGGAATCCGTTCCCTCCTTCTAGCTCCCTTCTCCCATGTGTGTGTCTCCAGCCGGAGCTTTTCCCTCCCATAAATTCTTATATATGAGAAAATATATATAAAAAAAAGAGCTGAAAGCACCATATATCTGCCTCGTACGCACAGCTGAATGAGCACCACGTGTCATGATCGAAGTGAGCGGCTTTACCAATACGCCTGTGCTCTGTACCTTTAGTTTTCCATCTCTTTGTAGCTGTGAACTTATTCCAAAATGCGGCTCTCGCAGGGCTTTGAGATGGCTCCTGGAGATTAGCTAATTACACGTAAATCTCAATCTTTTAAAACGCTGCATTGTCTTTAATCTGATAAAAGGAATTGTCTGAAGGGAATAACACATCCAATACGTCTTACCTGTTCGTTTTCCCCAACTTCTTACGTATCCAGCTGAGGATACACGCATTTGCACTTAATCTTTTCACGAGGCCGTGTTCATTAGAAGGTTTTTCTGTTTTTAATGGAAATAAGGTAGAAGCAGTAACCTGCTATTATGATTCATCATTTTATGAATCATTTAAAGGCATTAAAAGTTTAAATTTAATAAATTATTTTGCATTTATCCTTGTTCAGCAATCAGAGAACCTTTCACTTTGTATTATCCCTGATACCAGATCTCCAATTCCAGCCTGTTAATAATTTTTCCTATCAAAGCTATTTATCTCCCAGTGCACAGCCGTTGTTTTTAGCTCCATCCCAGCAAAATTGTCATCAGGAGAGAGAAACCAAAGTCTTTTTTATGGCTGTGATATTAGGCATAATAAATGAGATATTCAGATATATTTTGTTTCCACAGATTTATGATCTTAAATAGGTGTGAGGTCAAAATATATCAAGTCAGTCATACTAAACACAACTGTATTGGACTTCTTGTCATAGAGGCAGAATAGTTGTCTTTAGTTTCTTGCATTTGCTGTTTGAGAAGAAACAGTTTCATCCACAAGAGTTGTTAAAATCATGATAGTTGGATATGGCGGTTTTCATCAATAACTTTTAATTAGTAGTAATAATAATAATATCCTTTCATGTTTGCCCATGAAGGAGAGAGATAAATAATGTATTGAAACGTGTGGGTTTGCTCACACTGCGCGTCCTTGTGTCACTGAAGTCAAGTGAAAATTGCCTTTATTTGGGGGCACAGTTTGATAACCAAGTTCTGCCATTAAAAGTCTAACGACTCTGCTCCTGTCCCATTAAAACAAAAAGCAGAGTGCGAGAGCACCAGAATTTTGTTGTTACTGTTGAAGACTAATTTAGATTTAACGAAGAAACTTTGCCAGTTCTTCATCCGAGTCTTTCAGATGTTGGCTCATGCTTTGTGTTATGTCAGCCCGCTCTTGAGTATATAAACTGTGAGTAATGGCCCTTTATTGCTTCCAACTACATCTGGATTAATTCTGGGTGCGGAATTAATATAATAATCAATCACCTGGCAAAACCAGGGTGATGAAAATTATTGCAAAGAATAGAAGTTGGCTGGTAGTGCTGAGGTATTCTGTATCACTATTATTTCCTTTTCCCCTTTTTTTAATCCCACTACGTCAAGCAAATATGTTTATGTTGCAGCGCTGGCGCTGGCAGAACAGGTACATTCATCGCGCTCAGCAATATCCTGGAGCGAGTGAAGGCTGAGGGGCTTTTGGATGTTTTTCAAGCTGTGAAGAGCTTAAGACTGCAGAGACCGCACATGGTGCAGACACTGGTAGGACACTGAGCATCTTTGTCACGGGACGTGTTTGGGAATATTCTTGGGGAGGAGAACTAAGTAGGCTTTTGCAGGGTGAAATAAATTATGTATGATGACTCTGTGTATACAATATTAGTAGAAATCCGTATTTTTACTCTACAGTTTCTAAAAATACAACATAACACTGGTTTTTAAGAATGGGTGATGGATTAAAAAAAATCTGACTTTTGCTGATAACAAACATATGAAACGTAAATGGCTTTTAAGCTATGCAACAGATACTTTATGTTAAAAAAGTCTGGGGTTAAATTGGCTTCCAGTTCATCACTAACAGGAAAAATATTGGTGACTGCTTTAAAGTTTACTACAAATAAAGTGTGAGACTTAGTGCAGATGCTTGTCCTTGATCAGGAAACATGAGATTTCCTTGGATATGTATCTTTTTGGACAATGTGTAAAATTGCTCTTATTTTGAGCCTAAGAGCATGTCCCCTTCAACATTTAGGAACTTTAAAAGTATTTATCTCAAAACACTCTTTTAAGGTATTTTTTTTCATGGTTTGGGTAGTGAAGAAAGGGATTGTGTGCAGTCACACGGAGACAGGGATGAAATACGCATCTTCTGGGGTCCTGCCTCTGTGATTTAATAATTCTAATTATAGGTGTAATTGCAACAGATATTCCCAGCGGAGCCTGTGGAAAGCCTATGGAAAGGCTTGTGGGAGGCTCTGCTTTGCTGCAGGAGCGGATTCAGATGCCGCTTCCATTTATTATCACGTTGTTGTGGGTTTTGTAGGCAGCAAATCCAACACGAGGGACAGGAGCGTGTCCCCAGGTCCCATGTTTAGGATGCAAGGACAGGCCGGCGGGATATGAGAGGGATAGGAGGGGATAGGGGGACAGGGAGAGGGATAGGAGGGGATAGGGGGATAGAAGGGAGATAAATCTAATGTACACAGATGGCATTTACAAGTGGGACTACATTTCCGAAATTAAATAGAGAAATAAAACTTGATGCTGGGCAGCTCAGTGAGTGGATCAGCCAGTGACAAGGATCCCTGGAATAAGAGAAACAGAGGGAGATTATCCAGGGGGATCCCCACTCACCCTCCAAATCGGCAGCTGTTATTACAGTTTGTGTAGCCGAACCAGAACCTGTTGCATTTGTCACCTGGATTTCTCTCCCCTGTCACCTTACTGTGCATTCAAACCCCATTTTGATCCCTTTCTCTTGTCTTTCAGGAACAATATGAATTCTGCTACAGAGTGGTACAAGATTTCATCGACATATTTTCCGATTACGCTAATTTCAAATGAAAACTCCTGCCTTATTTTTTAAGTTCTCTGTATAAATAGTTGTATATTTTGTTAATTTATTTTGTCATTCTTATTGTTGACTTCTACTGTAAATAGGACCTTATGTTTGCTCTAAAAGTTGCAATGCTGTATAAAAATTTCTTAAATATAAATATCTTTAAAAACAAATTATAATGTTCATATACAGTATATCATTCTAAAATGCTATAGAAATCTTTATTCTAAATAACAGTAAATTAATTCTTGAGCGTTTATTTCTTTGCATTTTTTTCCCCTAGAAATATTTATTGATAATGTTATTTCCCAATTTTCGAAGCTTTATGTAGCTTGTTTACATTTCATACGAGACAGATGAATTGTGATGCATATGTTTTAACTAAAAGTGTTTTGGCCATAAAGCTGTTTCCATTGAAGTCAACAGCAAATGAAAATATTCTTCATTTTGGGGCACATTCTGATAAGTCACTCCTGCTTATTTGTAATTTATTTCAAATAATCTCATTGAAGGTCAAGACCTGTTAAAATCTGTTTTTTAAAAAGTGCAGGTTGATGGTGGTGGATACAGATTTAAATTGGTTGGTTTAATATAGTTTTAAAAGTCCATTTATTTTTTTCCTCATATATTACAGCAGCTTAAATCAATTTAGAGGTACAAAAATGTGAGTTTACCACTATTTTGAGAATATTTTGCATATTGGAAGAGTATATTTTGCTGCACCTAAATTTGCCTCCTTGAAGAGGCTGTTTAGCCATTATCAAAAACTGATATAAAGCTTCGATAGATACGTGCATAGTTTCCCCACTGAAAGAGAATAAGGTGAAGAGAATATCACTTTTTGACTAAAATCAACAGAATTAGCAGTATTTTGAAAAAATACTGTGCTGACCGCATAATGCTAGCAGTAAATACTGTAGCAAAAAGCTCTTTTAAAATGTATATTCTTAAAATAAGCTCCCCATATAACTGTCAAGAAAAGCGTTCCCTTTATCCAGAGGAGGTAGATGACTGTGTAAATAGATATATTTTTACTGAAAGTACTACTGAAAATCTAATTGGTAAAATAAATTTTAAAAATATTTATCACAGTCCTGAACAGGATTTGCTGGGGTTTGGGAAATCCCCAAAAAATCACAGCATATCTGAATGTTGGAAAAATTTTAAAAATATATCTTTTTCCGCTCTTTAAAATGCTTATATGAATTAATGAGCACAAAGTATGATAATATGTACTTTAATTACATAACTAATATGCAATAGCTCTGTCTTGGCCAGTCGGTTGGGTTTTCTCAATGCAAACATAAAAGCCTTATTTAAAATCGCAGCCCACACTGACTCTTTCCCTGTGCTTGCACTATTCTGCACCATGACCATTTTTAGTCTCCTGCTAAATAGCATTTTATTTCCTAACGGTGCAAAGATGCAGTTCAGAAATGCCTAAGCACGCTGCTCTGAACCACTTACTGCTTCTTGTCTTCCCAGTGACGCACTTCTCTATTTATTTGTACAGTAAATTATGCACTTAAAGAAGAAAGATTATTTAAAGACTAGGAGTTTGTTCTGAGTTGCTCTTAGAAGGTGCACTCGCAGTGCAGAAGACTTTGGCTAGGAGAAGGATGCCAAGAAGCCCACGTTACTACTGCATGCTGAAATTTTAGACCATTTTTACAAGCCACCAAATAAACTCAATGTGAAAACCGATGTGGGGACTCTGATTTTAGTCGCAAGCCACATGAAAATATCTGTGAGGAAGCTGAAATACCTAGAATATACATCAGAATTCATAAATGTAGCTACATTATGACTTCTAAAAATGCTTGTTCTCCACTTCTGGCATTTGGTCCATGGGCTGCTGTATCTAACTGCAGCAGCTTGATAATTAAAGAGCTATATCCAGATAAAGATATCTGTTTTTGTTAAATTTTCCTTGTTGCATGGAATTAATTTAAAAAGCCAAACGGGGATTAGAAACTGTATGTTCTGATCTGTGCGTGGTTTGGTCACTGTGTGATCGAGTGTCTCTTGCTGTGTTGAGGCAGGTTCCAGTCCAACGAAGCATTTAAGCGTTTGCTCTAGGACATCTCTGTGCCACAAAATATTTAAGTACTTAAGTGCTTTGCTGAATTGGGCCTTAATGAAGAATGCATACTGTAATTACCAGTGTTTTTTAGAGTATTTTTATGTATCGGTTTTTTAAACTTTTAAAAGGAGCCTGACCGCCTGTGTTCAGTATACTGAATGTTTTCATTTCCCTAACATCCTTTTCAGGGTAAAGTTACTGCAACTTTTCTGTATAACCAAATTGTATTTAATTTGTCAAATCTTTATAATATATGTGTGTATTATACAGTTTCAGCCATTATTATTTTCTTTTATTACATTTATAATTTGATCTCGCTGTGTTTCTAATGCCAGTGAATGTTGCTGAATTATTTGTATATGCAAATTGCAAGACCTAATACATTCTGATGCAAGAACCAAGCTTTGTTTTATTCTCAAACTGCATTATTTCCCTTAAATCTTTTAATTTCCTTCCCATACTGTGTTCATTTAAGTATGCTAAAGGAGCTGAAATCCATTATCTAGATGTATAAGTTTTCAGTACTTTTAATATGCAGTTATTTTGGAAAAGCTGTTCTGATTCATGTCGGAATGGGGGTATTGTGCATATCAGGAAAACTCTTGGTGGCAATTTGAAGGCTAAGCATGGCGAAACTCTATATTAATAAGGAAGACAAGAGACCTTCACGACACGAGCAGCCCCGCTGCGCTCTGCCCTTAGGAGGATAAATGCACGGATGCAAATCCTGATCCTGCAGCACTCCGCAGCAGGGTGTTAACCTACAGGTACAGAAGGGATATGCACAAGCTAAAGTTCTTAAAGCATTTTTCTATTAAATGCCTATTAAAGCATTTTTCTCTGTAATCATGCTACTTCTTAACAGAAAGAGAACAATCCAAAATACTCCCGGTAGCAACATCTGCCAAGGATAACTGCACTGACGTAGCAGTTGTTATGCACATCTCAAGGAGATGCACCCACTTTCCTGAAAAGATATATTTAGTGATCAAGAATTTGCCTACTGAATTTTAAATACAGGGACATGCTGCACTGAGATACACAATGGCCTTTAAGAAACTAATATCCAGGAAAATAATGTTGTTTCTTAATGCGGTACCAAATAGTACCAAATCAAGACAAATGTTTTTCATTACATGGGAAAGTCGTTCTCGTAATTCCAGGTAAGCTGGTAAAGCAATTGGTGTGATTGTATCATATATATTTTTAGCATCCTCTCAAGACGTCCACCTTGGGAGCCCATAGCTTTGTATGGGACCAAACTGGTACTCCAAAATATTAAGCAGTGACTATTATCTAATCAATTATTGGCTAATAGTAATTTTCATTATCAATAATTATTGATTACTACAGATGTGCAGCATTCCTCATGTAATGAGGTTCTATAAATATCATAGGATCACTGGGTTGGGATTTGTCAAGTCAGATAAGGAGGACTGCACCTTAGGCGACCAAAAGATCTTTTTAGGTGTTCATCTTCATGTGCTTCTATTTGTTCTTTTCCGTATTAAAGATGAACAATAATAAGTATCTTTGCTAACCACAGAGCTGGTCGCTGCTAGTGTTTTTATTAACACTAGATCAAAAGCTGCAGAAAAGGCTTGGGATCATTTGCCCTTGTGTCTCTTGCCTTGCGAATGAGGTTTTCAGGTCGTATTTGGCTCTAACGTGCAGTAAGATGGGATTTCAGGGGGACAGTGACAGTATAATCAAGATTCACAGAACAGCGGAAACCTTTTATTGTAACAGATGCCCTCTGCTCCCTTCAAAAGTTCCATTTTAAGGAAAGATCTGGAGAAATCAGTTGAGAAACAAACATCCTAGGGCCCTACTGGCATACAGAAATAATACAAATATACAGAAAATATGAAGACTATAACTTTTCTAATGCTGCTTATGTATGCAGATTTTATTTAATTAAAGACCTAACCTTGTCATGTGTTTCTTGAGCTATTACCTTTTCTTGTCTCATGAGAATCTGCACATATTTTCCTTTGGTTGGTTGTTTTCTTTTGTGCTTCTAAGCATTACAGATAAATATTTGCCTATTGCTACTGTTTCTTTCTGAAAATCTGTGTTTGACAACTTGTGCTGCTGGAAGCAGTTGCTCTTGTAGAAACTGGATTTTTAGAAAGAACAAATTTTAATTGTAAACTGTCCCTAAATATTTATCTAAATAGTTTGTTTAAATAATGTAGAATGAGCAAGATTAAGGATTTTTTGATATAGAGGGTATGTCTCATCCAAGCTAAGCTCTCCTTAATAACAGAGGTTGTTCAATGCATCTGAGAATTCTTCAAGCAAATTAACTTCCCTGAGCATTTTTTCACCTTGTGTATTAAAGGATTACGTTGTAATTTAGGTATTATTTTAATAACAGCTTTCATCTAAAGCTTTTGATGCATTTTCTGTTCTATTTTGCATAGAACGGAAGAATTTAGCAATCAGATTATCAGAGGAAAAGTTTTCCAAAGTACTTTTCACTCAGAAGTACTAATCATAGTGCCTTTCTTTCACCTCTTCCCACTGAAATGATGTTTGCTCTGCTGTATTTATGAATATTGCGCACTACCTATAAACACTGACCAGAAACTGAGCAAGTGGAGACCAATACAGCTATTTCAGGCCACATAGAGAGGTACTCACCAAGAAAAGCGATGGAGCTTGAAAAGGAATTATTTAACATAATTGCAGTGGTATCAGCTTATGAAGCTCAGTTTATGCTTTTGCTTTTATTGGTCTTTTATTAGGAAAGACGGACTGGATGGAACTGTGGTGCAATTCTTCTACATTTCGGAATAGGAGGCAGTGAGGCTCTATATTAAAAAACCAAACCAAACCCAGCAGATCTGAACATGAACCGCAAGGGCTGTGTAAAATGCCTCTTCTGGACCCCTTTTTGAGTAGAAACTTATCTATTCTAAGAGCAAAATTTCCTGGAATAAGGATATTGTTCCTAAACGGGAGGATTCTCACTGCTAGAGTTGTCAATCGTGTATTTTTGGAGAGCATCACACTCACGTTGTTATCTGATCAGTCCTGCAGCTTTATAACACACGAGTCTTTCATTGACTTGCATAGAAATAAGAAGTTCCCGGTCCCAGATAAGACTGCACTGCAAGGCAATCATTTACATTAAAAAGTGATAGATCTCATCATGACATTGTGTACTTCGCTTCCCCGTCATCTTTTGTGGCTTAGAAGGCTTTACGTGAAAGCAGACTATTAGAAAGAGAGTTTTCAAATGAACTTTGATTTAGCGAAAGCCAGAAGTTTTTGCTTTAAAATAATTGTTAGTTCTTTGCATCGCATGAAGGAGCTTGATCTTCCAGTTTGTTTCCCTGGATAGTTGGTTACATTCTGCACTTTTATCATTTAAAAGAGAGAGACATGGATTATTTCAAAGCATTTATTAAATTTGAATTTAATATGAACCATTTTGTAAAACACATCCAATTTGTTCATAAACTTATGCAGATTCCTGCCACATGGGGAAAAAATGTCCAAATCGGGTTCTGCATCATGAATACAAACGTTCAGTGGTCTTGGGTGCAGTAACGTGTCGGGGTAATAGGACAGGTAATAGGAGAGAGCGAGTCAATTGCAAAGCAAATTTTCAGAGATTTATCGTAAAATATATTATTTAATTGCTAGACTCAGCTTGACCCAGCCTGAAGCGTCCGTTTTTCTCAAAATGCCTAAGAAAATTTCATAAGCAAAATGAAATTGAGGACTAAGACATGGTGATGGTAACACTGTATTTGTTAACTGCATCTACAAGTGTTTTTTGTTGGAAATTGGGATATTAATCATTACTTAGTACGTGTAATATTTTAGTGCTGCTGCTGGCACAAGTGTTATGCCCCAATATGCATTTATGATTAAAGGCCTTTTATTAGTGTCACAATTTTCCATTGATAAGCCCTGAAAACTCACAGATTCACAGTGGAGGCTCTCAGTGACGTATCTGTTCTCAAATTCCTCTGATAGGCCAGGTTAAGTCTAAAAAAAATAAAAGTCGGTGTAACTGGCAAGGAGATTCAAGGACTGATTTAAAATCTGAAACTATTTTTCAACACACTTTTGAAAGCTGACAGTTTTACTTCATATTGTGCACAAATATATTTACTGGCTTGTACTCCTACTAAATTAAATGATCACGGATACAAAGTGCCCTAGCAGAAAATGTAAATCATAGGGAAAATGTCATGCCTTCCCCTCCTGTAAATCTGTTTTTGCAAATATTTGTATATCCGTTATTTAAGAGACTACTGTTGCTCCCGAAGACAGATTTAAAGCCGCACTCCAAACCTCTGCAATTTGCATTTTCTTGTAGGTGTTGCTGTTTGCAGAGACATTTATCACGAGGGATGTGACAGGGTTTTGTGTGGTAAGTGCACTAATACACCACTGTGATCATGCCCGAATGTGAAATTATTGTCATACAGCAAAATACTTTATTTTTTCCTTGCAGACTCACCAGCTCTTGTTAATGTGAGAGGCCAGCTGAGTGCCTGTTCAATGCTAGCAGCAAAACTGCATTCCAGTCCATCTGATTCCATGGAATAGCAGGGGCTGGAATGATTTAAGCTTTCCAAGAGTTTTCCTGGTATAAACTGCTCCCTTTAGATAAATGGTTCTGAAGGACACCTGAGAAGGGTTGGCCCTCGATATCTGCTTATTGATAATGATTCTCCTCATTATAAATCTGATTCTTCTCCATGTTTCACAATTACATGTAAGGCTGCTAGTAGCACAAAGCTATTGCAGGATGTTAAATTATGATTAATTAATGACTTAATACTCTACAACCAAAGCTTATAAAGGGGATTTCAGAGTAATTTAATTCAAAAGAAAAAAAAAAAAAATGCTTATATCTAACTGTATCACATCTAAAGTTCCCTCATCATACGAATAAAAAAGCAGATGAGACAACCTAGATGATTAAATACAAAAAATATCAAAAGAAGTTCCGCTTTGTGGAAGATCTGAATATTAATATTTTATTCCCCAAAGCACAAATTATCGAATGACCTTGTAGAGTCAACTTTATTAACTTAGAGTTGAGGTTACCGGATTTCATAGGACACTACTGCATACTTACTAAAATAAATAAATAAATAGCAGACACTGAAAAATTTATTTTCCCTCTGATTCTCCTCCTGTCCTGGGTCAGAAGGGGGAAACTTGTAAAACTAGACAGGAGAAAGCAGGGAACAGAGGACAGTGTCTCTGCTGTAACTTAATTAGGGTAAAAGTAAGGTTTGTTTTCTGAGGTTTGTTTTCAGGGCCCAAATGTTTTCTCTTTCCATGTCCTTGATGATACACTGTATATCAACAATATTGTGCCTGTTGAAACCCACCCTGTTCCTCTAAGCTGTTTTCTCTAGTGAATCCCGGTCAGGATTTAGCATTAAATAGTTTCCATTTCTCTTTGGTAGTTACAAGATAGGGGAAAAACAGTAATTTCCAGCCTGCATCGTATCCATAAGGAAGCTCATTTTACATGTAACCTGCAAGTTCTTTATTATTTATTTATTTTACTTTATTTAATAAAGAACTTCTCGGGGAGGTCCTTTAGGTTTCTTTGAAATAGCTGAAGCTCTAATGATCCTTCCAGCAGTTGGGTTTAGGTGCCTGTGGAAGCACCGGCTGAGCTTGTTCCTCGGTTCCCCGCGTCCCGGACGGGAACTGGATGTTTGCAAATATAAATGTCAGCACAGGTTTAATCTGTGCAGCGTTTCTGCACAAAAATATTTCGAGTTGGTTTTTATTTTCCTTTTAGTATCTCATGTGCTCTGAAAAGGGCTAATGTGGAAAAGCATTTCTGACCCCAGATCAGAAATCCAAACCCGCTGGCTTAGAATCAACTTCCCCTCCTTGGCTATTTTCAAAATAGTTTTTTTTTTTCTCATTTCTAACACCATGAGGAAGATTCACTTTTAAATTTACACATGCATAAACTAAAAGGCTTTACAATTTGCTGCAGAGAGATCCTAAATTTCACTCACACTGTATGAAAAGAAATCCTCATGACCTTATGCATTTAAATTATCACATTAATATGTAAACTGCCATAGGAGAGCTGACCTGTTTTAAAAGCTCGGGTTAGTCCACGCGTCACAGCACAGCGCTTGCCTGAGTCCTACAAACTAAGAAAAATATACATATGCACATAGAAACGTGCATTTTATGACTAAAAAGAGTTATTATTCTCCATCGCCCAAAGCCGGCAGGGCCGAAAGCAGCAACTCCCGGGTCGCAACCGGCCGGGGGCCCCGTTCGGCCGCCCGGACGCGGAGCCCGAGCGCGGGGCTGAAGGGGCTCCGGCCCGGGGGAACCCCCA